>PVIJ01004626.1:0-114830 GCA_004024925.1 Scalopus aquaticus
GCTGGACCAGTTCACATTCCCACCAGCAGTGTAGAAGAGTTCCTTTTTCTCCGCATCCTTTCCAGCATTTGTTGTTGCCTGTATTTTTAATGTGTGCCATCCTCTCAGGTGTGAGGTGGTATCTCATAGTGGTTTTGATTTGCATTTCCTTGATTATAAGTGATGTTGAGCATTTTTTCATGTATCTGTTGGCCATTTGTGCAAGGACTTTGTAAGTGGAATTATGCTCCTAGCTCACTAATGCTGGCAGGGAAAGAGTTGATTCTTGAGAAGTCTCTGAGACTTTTGAAAAGTCAAAACCCATGAAAATATTGCAGGCTTTACAGATTTTCCCATATTTGACTTCAATGCTAACTCTTATTCAAAGTCAGTTTTTGTTTTATCAATAATAACGATGAAGCTAGAATCCCTTATAATGCCTATTTAGATGAGGGTCCTGGTCTGATGTTGTGATACCATCAGAGGAGTTTGAAGAGGAAAAAGACTATGAAAAATAAAAGGAAGAGACCCCCATGAAATTGAACTTTTTTGTTTCAACAATCTGCATAGGACCTTTAAATATATCACATATATCCTTTCTGGATCAGTAATTTTAGGGCACCAAAGAATGAGCAACGTATAAAGAAATAATTTGTTTTAGTGACAAATCTAGGTTTCAGATAATAAATTACTGAAATAGTTATCATTTTAAAAGCTGATATAATAATGTACCTCTGAACAAGTTACTCATGCCTGGATTACTGCAAAAGCATCCCAAGAACAGCCTCTTGAAATTTCATCCATCTGGCCATAAAGTCCAGATTAATCTTCTTGAAGAACCTGGAACATAACTGACTCAGTAACTGAGTGATTGAATCACTTCCATTTTTCTGAACACAATATTAAAATGAAATGTCATGTCTCAATAGGTGGGGACATCCCTTAATGAAGACTCAGTGGGAAAATAAAAAGAGGATTTCATTCTGTGCACTTTTCTCTTTTATCTTAAGTAAACTTCCTCTACTTTCTAGGTCTGTAGGCTGGAAAAATAATTAAATTGACACCAGAGAGATCAGCAAGAGAAAGACAAACTTTAATTGCACGTACAAGGGAGCCTGTAGAATATGAACGAAACTTCTTGTCATTCCAGTAAAGTTATATATAGAAAACAATACATTTTGGAGGGAGAAACAGAACAAAAAACTTTACAATTTAAAGAGAAAGGACTTTTGCAGGATTCACCTGTCTATGTATTATAAGTAGATAATGTAAGCTCTAGTCTGGCATCATAAGGCTGTAATGCTGTCCCCAACATCCTAGGCCACCCAAGATTTCCTGTTTGGGGTGGAGATAGCTCATTAAGCAAATCATCTTTCTTGGATCTCCTGTGTCTTATTCTGAATGGCACATAGGCATATGCTGGGGTAGGCTGTCTCTGGTTCTAACACCTACTTGAAAAATCTGTTGGGAAAAAAATCCAAAGAAATAGGGGGTAGAAAGTGCTTTTTAAATTCACATGGAAGTATAAGATGGGAAAGGTACCTGAAAGACATTTCTGCCTTGGGTCAATTGAGCAAACAGGATCCAAAAGTATTGAGGACACAATGCTTGGGGTTGGGGTTCTGGATGAAAAGGGGGGACTATCTCTTGAGGGGAAAGTAGAGAGGGGCCATGCAAAGCCTCTGGGCAGGGAATAGAAGGATTTCATTTGGGATGATCAAGCAGCAACATGCCAGTGGTTACCAAAGGGCAGTAACTGCTGCCAGGGGAGCCCCATTAGGTAGTCACTAACGGCCATGGTCTTTGGGTGCTGCCTCAGCTTCCTATTGGCTTTAACCCACTGAGGATGGGCTTTCTTAAGGGGGACCTGGGTGATCTGCGCACTAGTTCTTAACTAATGTACAATTAATTGAAGAGAACGTTCTAGATGAGATGCACTTTACTGGTCATAAAGTAGCAGTCCAGGTCAGTGGGGAGTACCAGGTCGGGTACCATTGGGGCAAGAATGACCTTGGTGAGGGTGAGCTGCTGTAAAGTTAAATTGGTTGAATAAGAAAAGGGACTTGGTGTCAATTGTTATTAAAAGGCATGGCTAGGCCACTGACAAACGTATTCTCACCATCACTCTGGCTTGTGATTCTACTTAAGTCTGGCTGCCTTTAGCAAGCTGTAGTAGAAGGAGCACTAGGCAGAGAATCAAAAGATCTAATTTTTAACCCCAGGCTTCACACAACTAACTGGAAAAGTTTGGAAGACTCACTAGGCTTTGAAAATCTATATTGCCATATCTATTGAAAAGAAATGAAGATAATAACACCTCCTCTGCCTCTCTCGCAGGGCTGTTGGCAGGATCAAATAAAATCATGTAAAGAGCTATAAAAAAATGCAAGTAATTTCTTTATTTATAGCAACTGCTTTTGAAGTCTCATTTAAGCACTGTGTGGCTTCATGCATATTATTGATATCAAATTCAGAGAAGATGAAAATAAATTAAACTCATTTTCAGATGCCCAAGAAATGTCAATAACATTTCAATTATGAATGATAAAAGATAGACATTAGCAAACCTAAAATTATTACCCAAGGCTCTGGCTTGATAAACATTCTTTCTGGCAAAGAAAAATTATGGTGATTTTGCTTACAAATTCCTCCTTTTTCTTTTACTTTCTCCTTCTCCAACACTCCTCATCCCCCCTCCTCCTCCTCTTCTTCTTCCTCTGCTTCCTCTTTCCCTTTCTTTTTGCCTCCCTCCTCCTTCCCTCTTATCCTTTACAACTGAATTTGTTGAGCACCCCATGAAGCCATTTTAACTTAAAGACCTTATATAATTCCTCCATTTAATTATACGTTTATTTCTGATTTCTTTCTGTTCTATGATCCAGCCTGCTATGCTGAATATTTGTTTCAAAATGCAAATTTGTGTAATATAAACTTATGGAAATAATAATGTTTATGGCAAGAAAACAGTCTGTTTTAGAGAATTCATCCTTGTCTTCCCTGTACCAAAACCCTATGTATGCCCCGTGGCTTTCTCCAGTATGTGGAATTTTCAGTATCCGGAAGTGTTTGAATCCGGTTTCGAACACCTGACTTCCTGCGCCCTGGGGGATGCTTAGCTGTTGCTCCCGGGCAAGGTCCGCCCGGCCTGGTCCTGCTCCATCCTCTCCACAGCTGTTCCCCTATCCCTTTAGCACGCCTGCTGCTGCCGGGTTGTCTCACAAAGCCCTGGATACAACCCTCTCCGTGTTATTTCTCTTTCCACCTCACTTAACCTTTCATATTAGTGACAATAACAGTCTCTGGGATGTTGAAGGCCCATCTGTGAAGGACTAATTGATTTCCCTCCATCGCTCTGTATTTATTTTCTTTTTTCTCACCTCCAGAAGCATGCCCCAAACCAAAGGCCATGGCAGCAGCTCAAGCTGGCAATATCCCGCTTTTATTATTTCTTCCCTGGCAACAATTATTTATCCAGCTTGTCAAATGACTGAGGACTTCGCAGCGACCATCTGTTTCCCTCTGTCTGCATCTTTTAATGGAGTTCAACTCCATTTTCAGGAGCATCTCACGATGCCACTTGCTTTTTCCTGTGTGTGTGTGTGTGTGTGTGTGTGTGTGTGTGTGTGTGTGTGTGTGTGTGTGTGTGTGTGTGTGTATGCTGCTTTGGCAGGGTTTCTTCACTGGGGTTGGCATTTCTACTTCACGCTTGTTCATTTGATTAGAGTCCTTCTCTTGTGAATTAACTGTTTAGCTTCCTGCCAGTGGTCTCTTGGTTAGCTTTCCCTTCCTCCTTGAAAAGTTTCCTTTCATCTCTTTTATGTAGACACCATGGCTTTCTTAAGATGCAAATTCTTTTGGCTTAACTTCCTAAATAGCCCTCGACTTCCCTCCTGTACTCCTGCAGTGGCTGCAGTTCAGGCCCTCATCTTTTCTTGCCTGGATGACTGCTACATCCTGTTCTCCTTAGAGACAAGCCTGGCCCCCCTGTGAACCATGCCTGCCAAGACATTTCTCTGAAATGCCAGGCTGTATTCACCACCACTCTGCTTAAATCCCCGGGAAGGTCCCACTGGGCTCACGCTAAGCCATATACCTCTTTTCCAGAGCCACCAACATGACTCCAGGCTTCCAGAAGTCACTCCCCGTAAGAAACAGTTGCAGTGCAAGTATGTCTAAGGGGGAAGGGGTTATTTATCTTCTGATCCTCACCAGGCATTTTGATACTACACACTTGCATTCTCCATTGTCCAAGATCTTATATAGTAAACAATATGGGATGTATGTAAATTGCAGTGGGAATTAGAGGAAACATATCAGACATTTCATCAGCATGAGAGAAAGAAAAATGACTCATTCATAGATGAATGAAGAAATGTCTTGGTGGAAACGGGGATGGCAATGTCCTCTAATAATATAGGTTACTCCATTGCCAGATTTTTACTGGGAGGTGGGGAAAAGAAGTGTTAGTAAAATGTACAGAAGCAACAGTCTCCAGAGCATTACAGTCAAAATGGCTCCTGTAACAGGAATTTGTAGAGTATAACTCAACTGTAAAGAGGACCTGGAAAGTTCTTAAGATGCTTAGGTTCTGAGGGCACCTATTTAAATTCTTAATTTTACCCAAATGAGAATCATCCCTGCAGCAAAGTAAGGTGAATTACTGAGTTTCACAATTTGCTCATAAGAGAAAACTATAATTAATCCTCCAAGAAGTCATTGGAATGTAAAACTTGCAGTGTAGAGAGGAAATGTTATTAAAGTTTCAAGTTTTTCCCAGGGATTAATGATACTACACCTCATTCTAAGACAGAGTTCTGGGGTCCAGGCTGTGGGTTTGGGTCAGAGGTGACCCCGTTGTAATGAGGTCCTTCAGGCTAGCTTGGTAGCTGACTTTCCCAACTCAGGGAGAAAAGATAGTGCAGATATATCCTTAAATCCTATCTAAAAATTACAGAAGAGGGGAGTCTCTATGGTCTGCTCATTAATAGGCTGGAGAAGGTCATGCCCCTACTAACCGACTCCCTTTTTCTCTTCTGGCTGAGGAAAGCAAAAGTGAATGAAAATTCAGAAAATAGAGTGGAATAAGCTTTCAGGGAGAGAGAGGAGAGGACTGCAGAAGTGAAAGGAAACCCCTTAGATTACAAACTTGAGAAAAACATTGCCCCAAATTGAATTGACTTGTGGGGAAGGGGGACTGTATTGAAGCAGAGATAAAAGACAGCTGTTTGACCTGCAAAACATCCATGAGGAAAATGAGTAAATTATTTGTGGAAGCTCTTAGATTAAATCTATATCTTTAAATATATAATACCTCACTGCTCTCAATGGTGACGGGATAATTCCCTAAAGATTACATGGGACATTTTCCTTGCTGGCCAGTGAAAGACATTCAGGAGAGGCAGTCTCTAGAATGACTAGGGAGTCTGGGGAAGTAGGTTTCCTTTTTTTTTTTTTTTTAAGATTTATTTATTTATGCATACAAACTGGGGTACAGGCCAGAGGCGTGCAGCGGCGAGAGGGTTCACCAGAGACAGAGTGGGAATCAGAACAGTCAGATCAACGGAAACACACTGCTGCGGGGAGCAGCAGGCAAGGCAGGAGAGGTCTGCCACGCCACATGGGAATCTCCCCGGCTGAGCGTCGAACTCATGTCTTGTTGCCTCTGCCGACAGCTCCACAGTGCAGTGCCTAACCCCCTGGGTCACCAGGGAGGCCCTGGGGAAGTAAATTTCACTCCAAGACTTATTTGATCCCAATTATACCTGTGAACTCCTTCAGTAACCATAGATTTACTTTTCCCTGGAAACAACACATTTTAGCTCTGAACCCAATTATCCTTAGTAGATCAATCTTTGCTTTAGTTTCAGAGCTTAGCTGGACAAGTGCTTTCTCTGGAATATATTTCTTCTCTTCTAAGTATGAACAGAATGAATCAGCAATCAGAAAGACACCCAGGGTATGATTAGCGAGAGTATACTGGATAAACAGTGTTTTAGTTTTTCACATGTTGACAAAATTTACGATATTGCAAATGACAAAATTCACTCTGAGTTATTCAGAGGAAATTACAATTCTATGTGGAGTGCCGTGACTTTAATGCCTTCCTGGCCACACTCGGGCATCCACATGGCTCCCATTCATCTGGTGGCAGGTCACTGTGTGACTGGGGGAGCCCTTGATTGCAGGTCAGAACTCCTGTCGGGGCACCTGGCTCCCATGTCTAACTCAAGGTGCCCGGTGGTGACCCAAGTCTGATGTGAGGCGATGGTACTGTCCGAGCACCAGTAGACACTTCAGTCCCTGTATAAAAACTCCAGAACCAGCCAACACGGAGGAAAGTCATCGGATGCAGCTGGGTAGACAGACCCATGTGTGTAATCATGGAGGTCCATCTCTGCAAGGGGGCTGGAGTGGGAGAGAAGAAAGACAAAGAAGACAAGAGAGTAGGCGTAAAGGGAAAGCAAAGGGGGGAGGGGGAGGCAGGATGAGATTATAAAAGGAGAGGGGTGAAGGGGACAGAGAAAACCCCATTCCCTAAGGCGAAGAGGCTGAAATTGAGATGCCCCTGGAGGGAGAGAAGCTGGACCTTACATAGTGACAAGATAAATCCATCCCTTCCGGCAGGGCAGAAGTCTGTGTGCTCCTCCAGGCAGGTGTGTATACTTGTGTGTGTGCACACAGACGTACTAGCTTCCTGGTAAAGGAGGTCTTCAGGTTGGGACTGCTGTTTAGGTCTGGGCTGCTGGTAACACAATCAGGGAACAGCAAGTGTGAAGTAACAGTGACAGTAGCCATAGTAAAGCAAAAGCAAAGTTCAGACAGACTGTGACTGTTGCAGTGAAGAGAAATGTAAGAGCCCAGAAGAGGAGCAAGTTCCTCGTCTTCATTCTGTCATTGCTAATCAAACCAGTAACAGCCGCATTTATTAGGGATTGTTTTGTTCCGGCATATTCCTCGTTGTTTCCCACATACCCTCTTGCTCATCTTTACACCAACCCCATGCTCAGTCATGCTACCTACTCTCTTAGGCCCTGGAGAACTCTGGGAGATAAGCAGCAACTTGCCCACCATCACCCGGGAATGAGATGAGGGGAAGCAGTGTGAGGGGGAGGCTGGGAAGGGGCAGAATTGTCCACTGGTTTCCACCTACTTCACTGACTGGGGTTTGCATTGAGATTTTTGTTTGACAAAAAGACTTTAGCAGTTACTACATCTTAACCACTAACCAGACACCTGCTGTGATGTCTTCCTGTTCTTTATGTAGCCCATAAAGTCCTTTACTTCCAACTCAGAAATACATGGCACCCAGATTGGAGGTGGCCCCTGGTGGTGGGGGGGTCCTCTAAAACCTTTCTTTCTCCTGATATAAGGAGAAGAGGGAGATGACACTTAAGGAAATGCCAGAAAACACAAGATTAGCTCTTTTCCTATTTATTATGTCATCCATATTTATTATATACGAGATGATAAGGAGAAAGGCTGCAATTTTGTTCTAAAAGTAAAAGTGGCCAAGTTGATAATCAAGCTATGATGGTAACTAACAGGATTTGTCAGCCTTTGGCCACAAAGGCGAATTCCTGAGTGTGATGGAGAAAGTCAGCATGGGTGTGAAGCTTGCAGTGTCACTCATGCAGGGCGATGTTGGTTAATCCTCTCTCTTTCCTGAGTCTTATAAAGAACTTCCTGAGCCTCGCCATGAAATCCTGCATGTTGCTGGAAGCCACAGCCAGTGCGAGAGCTGTGCCTACAGCAGGAACTGAGTCATGATTATCAAGTCTCTAAAAGAGCCTCAGGTAGAAATGCAACCCAAAGTGATGCCTGGCCCCCACGCAATCTTTTCCCAGTGGTGGGGCAATTCAGTCTGCAGAAAATGAGTGTGAATGGAGAAAGGCACCACAGGGAGACAGATCTGCCCTCAAATGTTTCTAGGTCACCTTGAAGTTGATTACTGCAGTCCCTGCATTCCCCATACCACACTCATGTGCAGATGTTCACACACATGTGCACACACACACACACACACACACACTCCTAAGTTATAGAAAAACTTAAAAATTAAAGCTTCTCTTTGCTATAGGTTTTCTTCGAAGGGAGATACAGCAAGTCACAGCAAAGCGTTCTAAGATTTCTTGTGCCCATCTTCCTGCAGTCTCCCCTGGGGTTACTCACAAATCTCTTCCCCCAGGTTCTCATGTCTGGGGCCACATGGTGCCTGCTGCATGCCCCTTCCCGCCTCGGTCATGTCCCGCTTCCTTCTGAAGCCTTGGTGTGGACAGTGACGTAGCTGACTGAGGCAGTTTTCAGCCCTCAGGAAGTCTGGTCAGGTCTGGTAGCTGTCTGGGGGTAGTCCCCAGAACACCGGTGAATACAATTTTCAACCTCATTATAGAAAAAAGGGAAGAAGCTAAAAGTAGAAACTGGTAATAACAAGACTTAGAATCCTGGGAGAATTAAGAAGTGAGAGGGACAAGAAGTTTAGGGTCAAAATGATATGCAAATTAATGGGTGTTTTAATGAGTAGTTCATTAGGAAATTGAAATGAGGGCAAAAAAAATATAAAAGGGAGACCAGATAGGATATTTTAAACATAAATGAAGCCAAAAGAGCTAGACAAACAAATGTCTTATTTATTTCAAAACAGATTAAATGAAATATATAAATATAAATAATATAAAAATATCAACTTACGTGATACATTATTCATAATATACAATGGAGATATCACATTCAGTCAAAATGCCATTAGTGGAATTACAAAAAATGACCCCACAATTTTCAGCCTTTGGAGAGAGATATGAAAGAAACTAATACAAGAATCTCAGTAACACAGAGACCGTGGGTCACGGGGTGGGGGTGGAGGGGTGTGGGGAGCATAGGGAGGGGCCATATCTTCACTTAAGTGTTTCTTCCTTCTTCCCTCCCTCCCATGCCTACTAAATGGAGATCAGAGACATGTGTCAAGGGGACTCAGTCACTTTGTCTGCATATTAACTGTTATATTAAGATTTGCTGCAAAAGAAGACAGTCCATTAATGTTTTGCCTCTGAAGAGGAAAGGACTGGAAATAAATTCTCAGTTGAAGGTCATTTGGGGAAGAGATCGATCTGTTCAGTTTTGGTTATTTCTACTTAAGACTGATTGAAATCAATTGTTCCAGCACCTCAATTCTACCTAGGTTTGCCCTTGGGAAATATTTATTTCTTTCCACATATGGTAAACAAATAGGGTTCTGATGTGTTAACTCTGTATAAAGATCCAAGAGTCTCAATGAGGCAATTCAGCTTTCCAAATAGAAATTTCCCTGAAAGAAGAATTGGGGTGTACTCCCCCTCCCATGAAAAGCATGGACAGCCCAGATTTATGCTCTGGTCTGGAAGGAGATAAGACACTCATTGAGGGAAACATTGGCAAGTTAATGACATATGAAGCTGAAAGAAGGTTCCTCAACTATTATCTATATGATGTCAACCACTCTATCCACAAGGGTTGTTGTTCATCCTAAACCTTCCACAGCTCTCCACAGCAGCCTTAGGCCTTTCTGCCTTTATTCTTATTGTACCCCAGAATTCACTTTCTTAGTCTGATGGATTTCTTAGGTGGATTATTCAAGAGCACAGAGAAAAGTCCTGCGCTTGGGATGTAACCTCTGTGAGCCTGGCTTTGAGTCTGAAAATCCTTGCACCAGTCGTTTCTAAGGTTATAGCTTTGAAAGCAGCTTTTAAATGATAGCATTTCCAGTTATTTGCAGTTAATTGAATCTAATTTGCATTAGCTTACTACCCACAGGACTAGGATGCGTGAGAGGAACTAGGATGTGGAAAGATCAATTTTGATGGGAAATTAAAAGGAGGAGAAGTAGAGAATAGGTTTCCAGAGATGGGTGCACAGAAATAGCATTCAATCAAATCAGAGGTCTGGGGTTTACATTTTCATTTTGTTTTTTATTAACTACAATGACCTTGACTAAGTCATTCGGAATCAGATCTCATTTTTCTCATTATCAAATTGTAACAACAACATCTTCCCTAACAATCTCACAGGGTTGTTGCGATTATTACTCAAGGTGATCCAGAACATACCCAGGTTCTGTGGAGCCTCAAACTTATAGAATTTTGGGTGCCTTGGTAAAGAGAAAGGATTATAAAGTTATAAAACAGAATTAGGTATAAGTGTGCAAATTTAAATTAAGAAGTTATAATACATAATTAAAACTATATTGCCAGTTCTGATTTATTTTATCCAGATGCCAAAAATCCTCCAAAGCAAATACCCAGGAAGAGGTATGTGAGAGAGAAAGGGAAAGCTGGTTGTCTTAGTACATTTCAGTTAAAATACCTACTTTTGCAAATTTTACAAAACACCCAGCATATGATCACTTCGCTGAGATCTTAGAAGGGGGTCATACGTGGGAGGGATCCAGAGCCCAAAGTTTCATGAGTTTCATGGGAAATCATTTTCTGAGATGATGTTTGTTAAAGGTCTTTGTGAACTGTAAGGTACAATATAAGTGACAGGTATTATTTCCATTTTCCTCATTTCTTGAATTGTTACTTGATGGGAAGTCTATTTAACAAGCTTCTATTCTAATACCATTACAGTAAACTTGATGCAAATTAGTTTATAATATTTGTATCACAGCTACAACCTAAATGTTTCAGTTAAAAGTGCTTATTTACTTACATTTCCTATCTTAGAGTATATACAGCTAATTGCATGAATAAAACAGGTGTTTGATTTCTAAGTGATTCATACATAGTTGAAACACTTAAAACACACATGAGTTTTGTGTTCTCTATTGCTGTGTAATGATTTATTCCCAAACTTAGGAGCTTAAAACAATAATAGTCATGTATTATTCCTCATGCTCTGTGAGGTCAGTTATTTGGGAGTCGTGTAGATTAGCACTTGCAGCTGAGGGTCTCCCATGTGGTTGCAGTTGGATGAGTGTTTGGGCTGCAGTCATCTGTAGACTTAACTAAGGCTTGTGGATTTACTTGTAAGGTGCCAGCATGGGTGGCAAGTTGCCTAGTAGCCTGTTTTTGTCCATATAGGATTCTCTCCCAGGCTGCCTGAGTTTTCTTATAGCATGGTAGCTGGTTCCCCTGAAGGCAAGATATGAGAGAGAAAGAGACAGAGAGACAGAAAGACAGAGAGAGAGAGCTTGTCATTTAAGACCTAGCCTAAGAAGTCATCAAGTTTCTTCCTGTTATGTCCTTTGCATTTTGTGGTACAAGAAGTTAGAAGTGAGATGGTGATGGGTCATGGGTGAATCAGTGGTGGGTTATCCAAGGGGAATACACAATGTAAACAATATAAATAACGATAAAAAAAGAAGTTACAAGTCAGTTTCCATTCAAGTGAAGGGAACAAAGACCTCATTTCTCATTGGAGGATTGTCAACATCACATGGTAGGAAGGAAATGTAGAATGGAATATGCATTGATTCAATCACCTTTGGAAAATACAATATTCTACAAGTCTCATCCAAACTTGGAAGATGAGTAGGACAAACAATTTTATCTTTCTTCAGAACAGTTCAAAGCATTTTATCAGGAAGAAACTCAATCTTCCTCAGGTCAAACCTGAGGTCAAATTCAACCTCTCTAGTTTATTCTCTGAATTCAGAGCAGTTACTTAACTGAATTTCTGTTGCCTAATTTGTTAACTCTTAAGTAACATAGTTCTCATAGGCTTCAATGACTTAAGATCTATGAAGGGATCATCCAGTGTCTAGAACATAGTAAATGCTTAATAAATGGTAGGTACATTTTAGTGATGAGAAAACAACAGTTGAACCATTAATTAAAGTTGCAAACTACAAAAAGTTAAAGTATTAAAGTAAACTCTTTCACCCTAAAGTCCAATAATTTCTTCATTGTAAAAGGGCACCAAAGAAGGAAATCAAATGGCAAGTAAATGACCAATACTTTTGTTCCCATGTAATTCACCTGTGATTTGGTCACATAGCTTGATTGTAAATGGGAGCCCTTCTAATCTAACTTGAAATACCAACTGAAAAATTAAAACTCTTCTGATTCCAGGTGTCCCTTTATTTGTTTTCGGATGATAAATATTACCCACATTATTTATGATGGAATCATTGAATTTATTACATTACTTATTAATTATTCAATTTGAGTAAAATTAATAGGGCCTCCATTGGAAGTAACTTTCCCTTTTTTTCCTTAATAGATTTGGCATAAACAATCATACAGCTGAATTTAGCACCCAGGAAAATGTAATCATATTTTTAAATTGTTATGAATATTAACAGATTGTGGTCTCTTTTCTTGAATACAAAGGGTGATTAAGGGACTTGATTTATCTAGAATTATTGGGGACATATCTGTTGGGAGCTTGAGGGGAAAGGTGAACAGAAAATATTTAATGCACTAAGCATACGTATAAGTTTTCCATAATTCATCAGTTCCACTTTCCCACACCTTCCTATGCATTTGCAGAGATTGAATATATTAAACAGTGATGGATGGGATGCTGATTAAATAAAATATGTTGCTCTTGCATAGAATACATATATTTTTCACATTAATTTTTAAAATTCTAAATGGTGTCCTTAAAAATGAGTGTATGTTTATACCAGAATTGAACACCAGAGTTATGGAGAAGGTGACAAGCAAAAAGCTTGCTTTCCTTTCATTTTGTAAAGGATGCTGTTCATCTTGCCCCAGTGAACTCAAAAACAAAGCAAATTAACTATGCATTCTTATCTCAGACAGTCAACAATTCTTGAGTTCTTCACAATGTGCAAAATCCAGTGCAGGGGAAACTTATAAAAACTAATGATACTGGGAAAGCTTACCTATTCCCTCTCTCTCTTGGGAATCACTGGGCACCTTCATGCATTAAGGGTTCTCGGAAACTAAGTAACAAAATCCACTTAACTTGGTTTAACACAGTGTTTCTGAAGTGTATTTGAACAGGGAGTTCTTTTCTGTTGTTTGCTTTTTCTAAAAAATTCAAGTGATATTTCAAAACCTCTCTTTTTTTAAGTGCTACATATTCACTGTCCAGTGTATGGACATAATACCATCTAATTTAACCAACCTCTTGTTGATGAGTATATGACTTGTTAGTAAAATTTGGCTATTTTTACCCTTCCCTCCCCCTGTTTGTGATTGTATCGCATTTCTATGATTATTGTCTTCAGATAGATTTCTTAATTGGGATATGTGATCTTGACCTGGTTGACAGATAAGCCATAAATCAACCTCCTCAACATCACCAAAAAATGCTCCATGGAAACCTATATGCAATCATCTTCCTCTGCAGAGGCAATTTCATGCTTTTTCTGCAGTGACAATTAGAAGCAAGAGGTCCTGACATTCAAGGACAAAGTCCAATCTGCTGCATTTCTCCACCCTACTTCCTTTCCAGAGCTAGGAATACGTTTTCATCAAGGATGGAGTCAGCCACAGTCTGGCTCTGGCTGAGGGACCCTTGTGATAATGTGCCTGCTTATCCCAAATTGCACTCAGATAGCCCCATGGAGCTGCTGGGTTAACAACACAAGTCACTAAGTACTAACTCTCCTGCACGGCCTCCCTCACCCTGTGCTTTCGATCATCCCCTTCACACTCACTCTCTGCTGGGACTGGTCACAAAAGGAGCAGTGCCTGGAGCACACAGAACAACTCCCCAGAGTCCATCTGTTTACTAGGCCACTAGCAAGACTCATCTCTATTTACTTTTCAGCTCCTCTGTCCATTGGTAAATACGATTTCTCGGTCAGTTTTTGGCCAAACAATTCATTTGCAATCAGATTTATTCCTGTATAAAAATGATCATCATTCATGTATTCTGGAAAAACTCTGAGCCCATCCACTCTCCTGACTGTTACAGTTGCCTAAACCCTGACCTAAATGATTACTTTGCAGAACTCACCTCTTTTTTTTTTTCCATTTTTTTTTTTTTTAAAGATTTTATTGTATTTGTACATACAAGCTGGGGTACAGGCCAGAGGCGTGGGGCGGTGAGAGGGTTCACCAGAGACAGAGTGGGGAGCAGAACAGGCAGATCAGAAGTACACTGCTGAGGGGAGCAGCGGGCAAGGCAGGAGAGGTCTGCCGCACCATGTGGGATTCTCCCCGGCCGGGTGTCGAACTCGCGTTGCCGCTGCCGACAGCTCCACAGCGCAGCGCTCAGCCGCTGCACCACCGGGGAGGCCCCATTTTTTCCATTTTTTTAAATTGTTATTTGTGTCTTTTACATTTTGTATTCCCCTTGGGCAGCCCACCACCAATTCACCCGTGATCCATAACTCACCTCTTTTGTCTGTTGTGTTGTATCCAAACTTCACTAGTTAGTGTTGCACTCACCCTTGTATTCCAGTGTTGCTGTCAGCTGCCATTCCAAACTCCTGGAATTACTTGCATTCTTTCGCTTTTTCTTTACTCCTCTAGTTATTTCAATTTTATCTGTCCTTCAGGATTTAGGTTATGCCCCAAACCTTACAGAAGCCCCCTCTGCTCATCCCAGATGACTAGGATCTCTTTCGCCCCATTTCATTAGACATTTATTGTATTTGTCCTATTTTCACTTAGCTTTTAAAACATCTCTACATACTTTGTGTTCAACTCTACGCACTCTACGTACTTTGTGTCGTATAAACATCTCGAGGTCAGTGACTGCCTTTTCATCCTTTTAGAGTTAAAAAGCACATATCCTTTCTCATTTTCTAGACTTTAGGGCAAAGGCACAGATGATGTGTATGCAACTGGACATAGAACTTATTTTGTGACTCTCAATATCTTTTGTGACTCTCCTCATTAACACTTGGGTTTTCTTAAATAACATGGCATAATCCTGTGAAGCCATATTATGTAGTTTCCTCTCATTTTTCTGAAGGTGGCAAATGCCTTGCTGTTCTTAAAAATTAGGTTTATGCATTCAGAAAATTGGAAAGTCTTGTTGCAAATCTTTCTTAGAATTTTAGTCAGGAAGAAAGATTATGTCCAAATATTTATTGAGCTACTGCTATGTGCCAGGACCTATTCTGTGTTCTGGAATCAAGCAGTGAATAAGATAGACACAGTCCCTGCCCTCATGAAACAAATACATTAAAATCTTTTGCTCTTGAGAAACTATGGACCCAACCTTGAAAGCTTAGAGGAAAGAAATATGAGTGGCCATTTGGAATTCTGGACATAAAATACATGCATCACCTATTTTATGCAGACATGCTAGTACGTGGTTGCATAAATGGGGCCCTTTCAATATTCTTTTATGGATTGCAGTACAAGTGGAACATAAAAGAATAATGGAAAAGACGAGACCTGACTAAATAAATCCCTTGAAAGCTTTTTTTTTTTTTTAACACACTGTCATGAGAATAAATTCCCTTGTACTGTTTTTTGCTTCTGTTCTTTTCTAGGTCACCAGCAATGAAAATATATTAGGAGAATGACATGTGCATTAAAAACCTTTGCAATGTCTCCAAGTCAACACTAGACATTTAAAAACCAAGGAAATACTCAAAATAAATACACTAGGGGGAAGGGCACTGATAAGCATTTGGAAAACCTCAATATATCTACTCATTTGTCAAGGCTGGTGGCCATTACTATAATAAGAAACTGAATCAAACAAATGAGTCAGTTTTTAGTGACAGTTTTCAGATTGTAATCATGCACATCATGAACATATTATAAGCATTAAGCAACCCTCATGCTAAGACGTTATGGGAATCTTCACCCAAATAAATAAGATCAGAGGGTTAGAGTAAAACTAACTGACTCAGAACTTGGGCTCATATACATGAAACAACAGACTACAGACGTGTCATTTCCATAATAGGATATAAAATAACTCCTCGTTGTTAGAAATTTCCAAGCCACAGCGAATGATATATGGATGATTGGAAGGTAGAATCAGAATGCTCTATGATAAAAATGAGGTATTGATTCTGTGAGATTTTAATTTAGATTAGTTCACTTAGAAAAAGTAATAAATTGAAATGTACTCAACACAGCTCACATTCAAAATGACTTATCAGGATTCCAAAATGAAACCGTAGGCAAGCAATAATTTTAACTGTAGCACTCACCCAAGTTGCCCATACTAAATTATAGCATCTTTGCAAATAATTTGGACAAGAACAAGACAAGTAGTGTATCTCAGAGTGACAGATGGGAGTTTGAGCTTCCATGCCAGAAGAAAAGATGGGAAGAGAACTAGAAGTATGTATCTGGCCATAATAAATTAGGAAGACAAACATCTGAACTATTAGATCAGTGAGTCAATAGCCAGGCCATATATTTGCTGGCTGCCTCGTTCCCTTTTGGTGCTTTTAGATGGTCAGAGGAAAGGCGTTGTCTTTAGGCAAAAACAGAATTGGATCTTCTTGGTTCATATCTAGGTTTCTTGAGATTTAAATTTGTTGGTGTTGATATTGGTTTTCTAAGAACGTTTCATTGAGTTTTCTTCACCATATGCATATATGGTGAAAAAAATACATATATATATATAGTGTGTGTGTGTGTGTGTGTGTGTGTGTGTGTGTGTGTGTGAGACTACATCAAATAGCACATATAAACCTAACACTGCATTTGGTCTACAGTGGGATAATAATAATAATAATAATAATAGTTATAACAGCTAACAGTGTATGCATTCTTATTATAAACAAGGCACTGAGTTAATCATTCTTATTATGTGTATAAAGTAGAGCTCAAAAGGCATTATGTCCTTGTTTTTGCTTTTAGTTTTATATTTTCTGTTCTGAAATCATAACCACACCGTCAGGAATTTTTAACTGTTTTATCTGCATACCACTAATCTAAGGCCCTAGCATCAATTCCTATGCATTTATTGTGCTCCATCACTTTCTGTCATTCACACACCTTCCAGGATGGATATTTGGCTTATGAAGTGCACATGTGTGCTCATACACATGTTCATACAAAGCTTCACAATTTGAGTAGTTTCTCCTCTTGACCCTTTTTTGGGATCTGACCTTTTAAGATTCACCTTTTTACCAGTTGACCATTCTTAAGTAATTTTCCCAGTGTATACAATTTGCAGTATACATCTCTGGAATTGTTAACTGCCCTTAGTCAAGAATGACTTAGTTTCTGTTCTGATTCTTTCATATTAGTTCAACTTTGTAATCTCCACTTTAAAGAATTTCTCTTTTGTAGGTTCAATACTTACCTCCTTTAGAAGTGAAGTTCTTTGTTAAAGGTTTAGCTTCTGTAGCATCCTGGGAGGCCTTGGGGGCCATTAAGCTTAATGAGTTAACAATTTTTTTCCGAAGTGTATATGAGATGCCTACTGAGGATAACTTTTACAGATCTTCCTGATTTAGTACAAAGAAAGTCTCTTTCAACAAAAGCTTTCACACTGAACTTTCATTCTGGTCTAACGACGCCAACTTTTAGTCTCAAGTGCTGCATAATACATCACATGGCGCTTCTGTATTCTTGAGCTATTATATAACCGAGCTCAGTTACATCAAAGCTTGTCTTCCTACATAAAGATGCACTGACAATAGATAAATCCCCTTTCTCTCCAATTTTTTTCATAGAATTCCATTGAACAAGGATCACTTTTTCTACTTTGAAATGAGATTTTAAATTTCACACATATTTATCAAGAAACAGTCAAAGAATAATAGGTAATTTTTTATCATAATTTTTTTTCATAGAGCCTGTAAAAGACAAACCTCATGGAACATCAGAGCACCTTTTCAGAGGCAAGTCTTCAAAGCAGTCCTCTAGCCCAGTGGGGCCCATCCCTAATAGAGACCCCTAAAGTCCCTCACATCTTACCCATCCTATTTGAGACTTCAAAGGGAACTCCAACCCAGAGGAAGAGGAGGCAGAAGCAAGGTCCCTGATGAGAAAGGAAGGAAAGGAAGAGGGAGTCTTTGAGCAGCCGGTTCGAGACCTGGAGTCCAGCTCTCTGGGGTCATATCCTCCCACCTGCTATGACAAAGGGCGTCAGCACTCTCAGGGCCCTAAGTGGCCCCAAGAACTTTCATCAACCCTCCAGTCTGATCCAGACTCTAGTATTTCTGAAACTATATGACCCAGCATAAAACCTTCATTCCCGTAACATTTATTTCCCATCTGTAAAATAGCCTGCTAAGATGGGCACACACACTAGTCACCATAAGATCTTGAACAAGTTTCTTAACTTCTCTGTGATTCTCATTTTTAAAATGGGGACAATTTATTTATTCACTTACCAAATATTTTTTGAGTGTTGATTATGTGTCAAAACTGTTTTTGGTACTAAGAATACATCAGCAAGAAAAAAAAAAGAGAAACAAAAATCTCTACCCTAAAATAGCTTATATGCTATTGGGATAATTAAAACAATTAAAAATAGCAAATGGAGAAGAGTAAAGGAGGGAAGTGAACCATAAATGTAGGTGAGAATTGCAATTTAAATGAGTGAGCTTGGAAGGATCTTTTTGAGATGGTGGCATTTCAGTCAGGATGGAAGGAATTAAGAAAATGAGCCACTGAAATATCTAAAGAAATGGCAAGGATGTCAAGGAGTCAGAGAGAGATTTCTGAGTCCCAGGAAAAGAAAAGCTTGATATGGTGAAAGAAATGAGAGGCTGGGAAAGTAACAGGAGGTAAAGTCAAACAAACAGGAGTTGGCACAGGAACAGATTTTTGTAGAGGCTAGTCACTCTTTGTACTGCATTGGCTAATGGAGGCTATTTCATCTCCAACAGCAAGAGTAACAAAAGAGAATATAAACAACGGGACTACGTCAAGCTAGAAAGCTTCTGCACAATGAAGCAGAATGGGAGCAGATATTTGCACATCACACAGCTGACAAAGAGCTAATATCCAAGATCTACAGAGAACTCGTATAGCTCAACAAAATGAAAACAAATAACCCAATCAAGAAATGGGGAGAAGAGCTAAATAGACACTTCTCCAAAGACATACTAAATGACAAACAGACACATGAAAAAAGGCTCATCCTCACTTATCATCAGGGAAATGTAAATCAAAACCACAATGAGATACCACCTCACACCTATGAGAATGGCCCATCAAAAAGACCAGAAACAAGTGTTGGTGAGAATGTAGAGGAAAAGGCAATCCTGTACACTGTCATTGAGAATATAGACAAGTTCAGCTCCTATGGAAAACAGTATGGCGTCTCCTTAAGATCCAGCTATTCTGTTCCTAGGTATCTATCCAAAGAATGCAAAAACACTCATTTTGAGGAATATATGCACTCCTATGTTCATTGCAGCACTATTTACAATCACCGAGTTATCCATAACAACCTAAGTGCCCAAGGACAAATTAGTGGATTTGGAAGATGTGCTGTGTATATGTAACAGAATACCACTCAGATATATATATATATATATATATATATATATATATATATAAAGATAAACCCTTTTGCAACAGCATGGATGGAACTGGGAGGGGATTATGCTAAGTAAAATAAGTCAGAAGGAGAAAGACAAATACCTATGGTTTCACCTAAATGTAGAATACAGACAAAACAAAAGGTCAGAGGAAACCAAACCAATAAAAACCCCTAGAAATTGACTATAGAATTGAGGCTACCAGAGGGGGCAGAGGAGGGTGGTGAGCAGAGTGTGGAGGGCATCCAAAGGACTATGGTCGAGACTATGGTGGACTATTATGGGTGACTTGATGGTAAGTATGGTGTGGTGATAGGCACCTGCAGGGGTGTGATCCTATTCCTCGGGAATATATGCAGCGTTATAAAGCAATGTTACCTCAATAAAAAGATAAATACCTACATCTCAAATTTTATTGAATAATCAAAAGAAAGTTTTGAGCAACGTGACATGCTTTTATAGGTGTCTAGTGGATCCTCTCACCCCGCCCTACTCACACACACACCTCTGGCCTACACCCCAGTTCTTGTATGCATCAATAAATAAAACAATTCTTTTTATTGATTTAAGAAAAGGGGACAAGGGTGAGCCAGAAAAGAAGCAGGGAGAGAGCATAATAGGATACAGTGGTTTTCTAGACGAGAGATAATGGTGGTTAGGACCAGATGGTAAGAAATGCTGAATTCTGGTGTATTTTAAATGTAGATTAGCAGGATTTATGGATAATTAAAACACATCATGTGATGAAGAGGGGGGTAAAGATAACTAGTTTAAGCAACTGGACATATGAAAATGCTATTTACTGAGTAAGAAAAATCTGTAGAAGCAGCAGGTTGGTGGAGGAGCGACAGGAGTTTGATTTTACACATGCTGTCTGAACGGCCAAGTAGACTTTCAAATTAAAGTATTAGGTTGACATTTACAAAAGGGGAGCACTTAATGCTTTTATTTTAAAAAGATTTATTTTATTTATTGATGCATATAAGAGCTGGGGTGTATGCCAGAGGTGTGTGTGTGAGTGGGGTGGGGTGAGAGGGTCCACCAGAGACAGAATGGGGAGCAGAACAGGCAGATCTACCGAAATACACTGCTGAGGGGAGCGGTGGACGAGACAGGAGAGGTCTGCTGCGCCATTAGGGGAAGCTCCCTGATGGGGGATTGAACTTGTGCTGCAGTGGCTGCCAATAGCTTCATAGTGATGAGACTTGACTCCTTATGCCACCAGGGAGGCCCAGCACTTAATGCTTTTAATGGCTTTGAAGATTAAATTGGCTTTATCATTTAGCTCTGCCTTCTTCTCCAGTCACATCTGCCACAACTTACACCCATTCAGTACCCTGTGATGTCAAACTGCTGAATGCTCCTTCTTACCTCTATCTTTGTACATGTAGTTTTCATACCGGGATGATCATCTCTCTCTGCCTACTCATTCACTACATTTCTTATTAGCCAATACCAAAGTTAGTTCTCTCCAGTTCTTCACTTCTTCTACAATTCTGACAAAAGCACAATTTGGTACTTTTTGTTTAAGACAAAGCAAACATTACCTTCTCCAGACAATCTTCCATCACCTCTCTGGATAGAAATAAGAGATGTCCTCATTCTAGCACACATAGAGCCTTTTTGAGTCTTTAATGTTAGCCTTTATCATATTAATTATTAATTAATCATTACTTAATTTTCACAGTACTTATTGATTTACATGAGTTTCCCTTAATAGGCTATAAGCAATGTGGAAGACAAAATTGCTCCGTCTCATAATAAGTATTTAATAAACATCTGTTGAACAAATGAATAAATGTTTTTAAGGCAGTAGTAAAATGGAGAAATAACCACTTCTAAAGAATTTTTGTTATAAGAACATTTATCATAAAATTGATTTTAAAAGCAGCAAATCTTGAGTGGTCACCTCCATTGAAGCTTTTCTTAACCCAATCTGTTTAGGACAATGCCTGGCACTGAGGAGACACTTAATAAATATTTGCTGAGAGAGACTGAATGAACTGTAGAAATCACTCAAAAGGCAGATTCTATCTCCACAGCCTGAAAAACTGTAGAGGTTAGTCACCAGCATAAAACTGGGAACGTACAAAAAGTACCTTTCAGAATTATTTCATGATAGTGATGTTGTCACAACCCTCTAGAAAAAACTCATTCTTAAACATGTCTTAAAAATGCCAGGCATCAAAGCCACCTGTCAACTTTGCTTTTTCAATATCAGATAGTTCAGAAGCAAATGCTGTTTTGAACAGCAGCTGCCAAGCATTTCTGAAAGAGGTGCCCCGGGTATTCTGATGAAAGCTGAACTGGAGCTACTCGTTCCCTAAAAGATGTCTCCCTTGGTCAGCCATCTACCTAGAATGTCTTTCCATCCATCTCACTTGTCTAACTTCACTCTTACAGTTTTCAACCTGTTGCCAATTTCCCCAGGAGTTTTCCCGTCATTCTCCATGATGCGTCCCTTCCTGGGTATTCCCTAAGTACTCCACAAATCCCCTTATCAAAGCAGGGATCCCTTTTCACTATAAATTCTTAGTTACCTGAATCTTCCCTTAGATATAATGTCTGTGCACTTAGTCCATAGACTGGAATATTGGAAGTGTCCAATGAAAACTCATGAGCTAAACCAGTAAGTTTTGGTAAATGAAAGTGAACAGAAAAGCATTGGTGGACAGGTTCTTTGGGAGGATTGATCAACATAGAAGGTCCTAGAAACAGAATGTTTGATGCACCAGAAATCATACTTCTTTCCTACCATTCAACTTGGACAATTCTATTGATACTACCCTGGTAAAATCACTGTAGTTGAGTCAAGCTATTATGAAATTCCTTAAGTGTCTGTTAAAGAGTGTAGTTTTAAAAACTACTTATGTCTGTGTAAATATATTTATTATGTTATATATTAAAACTATGTGTGTGTGTGTGCACACACACTTTTTAAGGATAACCTCAATTAGAGAATTTGAGGGCCTAAGTCATGTAGTTTCTCCCTTAAAAACCCTCTCCTCAGGTTTTTCAATGATCAATGAGAATATCTGAAATTCAGATTTGAAAATTTCACAGTCTCTCTCAAAGGAAATTTCACAGTCTTTCCTATAAAGCTTCAGGTATTCCTGGGACTTTCAAACTACATCTATACTAAGATTAAAGTGTTTCTCCTCTTTTCCCCTTTCATTACACAGAGAGTCATTCCAAAATATCATTTGGTGTATAACAGAGTTAAATTTAATATGATTCCTTTCCTGTATATTCCTATAGCTTTCAGAAACATGATTGGGCAAAAGCTGTGTTTGTGTTTTCCTGATTCTCTGCCAAGATCCTTTCTACCCACAGCAAATAATGTATTAAGTCCTTGAAACTACTGAACTTACATTAGTTGTTGGAGCAGTAGACTGAGTATAAATTGCAATTAGAGTATCACTGGAAAAAGAAATCAGTTATAAAACAATCCTAAGCTCACTTAATATGCAGGCAATGTTCATTGCTTAATATTAAATAGGCAAGGTCATTGCCAAGTTGTGCCAATTGTATGATTCATGCAGAAGATAAATTCAGTTAATAATACCTTACAAAACTGGACTTTCAAAAAAATGGGTATTAGACAAGTTAAAATGTCCCAAATTTTTACTAATGAATAAAATTAAAATCAGATAATGAAAATTCCTTTGCCAAATTTTATTTGGTTCCTAGGTACTCCTTTGTAAAAAACCTAGTTTTTACATGGGCATTTTTAAACAACATACTTATTACATGTGTGTATTGTGTAGGTTAACACTGACCTCTAAATTTGTAAAATTTTGTTTTCAAGTTAGTTATGATATTGCTTGTATTTATTACTCCTCAAGAACAAGAGGAATGAAGAGTGAGAGCTTCTAAGAATGATAATGTGAAATACATGAAATTCTTGCATTAGTCAGATCATGATTTTAAAATATTTTTCTGGGAGACTAACCTGCTGCATATTTTGCCTGCCTAGTGTTTTTGATTTGAACTTCATAATTTTGGATTGTGAGTACATCTTTAGGAGATGCATTTATGAAATGCTTGGGAGGACTGGGATGCAGGATGTATCCCAAGTAATAGAGTGGTGATTGCTTGTACCAACTACCCCAGGACTACTAACTTTGAGTGTTTGCTTGAAAATGTAGGTAGCATAAACTCAAATCATGAATACACATGGTTATCACTTTTAAGAGATCTCCACCTCCAAACTTCAGGTAAAAACGTACAAACTTTGGGCCTCCCTGGTGACCTAGGTGTTAAGTCTCAGCACTGTCACCACTTGGGCTTGAGTTCAATCCCCAGCCAGGGAGCTGACCCACATATGGCACAGCTGACCACTCCTGTCTTGCCCGCTGCTCCCCTCAGCAGTGTATTTCAGTAGATCTGCCTGTTTTGCTCCCTACTCTGCCTCTGGTGAATCCTCTCATCCCTTGCACTTCTGGCCTGTACCTCAGTTTTTTATGCATAAATAAATAAACCTTTTTAAAAATGTACAAATTGCTTTAGCTTCTTTTGCTGGCAGGTGAATCATTTCTACTTCACCATTTCAACCAGGATACAGCATTTTGAGGTTCAATACCAGCCCACTGTTCTTTGAAGTCTTAAAGTCCTTTCTCCCGCCTGCATTGTTAGTGAATATTATCCTCTTAAAACCTACAGATCTGTCCCAACTCTAATCCCTCCACAAGTGCAAATGTGGAATTTTTATTTTCTCCTTGGTAGCTCCCAGAGATTTCCCTAGCTTTTTTTTCTTTTGGCTCAAATGTGTATTTTTAAATTCTTCTACGTTCTCCAGTGTTTCTAGGTGTTTTGTTGAAGAAGCATTTTCTGATTATGTTCTCCACCATGCTGCTGGTAAAGAAATTTAATCAAGGTCTTCCCCTGAAATAGTACCATTCACTTAAAGCAAAAGATTTACAAATAAACAACAAAAACAAGTTAAGCTTTTCTCATTGAGGAGTTCAATATGATGCTTGACATAAGAAAATGAAATAAAAAGAAGTCTTTATATTCCAAACACTCTTGGAATGATTTGTCAATTATTTCAAGAAAATGTTTTGCTTTCTGTCACTAGTTCAATCAATTTATGACAGAAGAATGTTGAAATATCCATCTATATTTTGGGGCCTGTCTATTTCTCCTTTTAGTTTTGTCAGTTTTAGCTTCACATATATTGAAACTTTGTTTTTAAACAATTTAAAAAGTTTGTTTTTAAATTGCTTAGGATTGCTACATCTTGATGGTGAATTCGTTTTTTATTCTTTTATCATTATGTAACAAACCTCTTTATTCTTCATAATTTTTTATATTTACCTCTTGGGGATATTACAAATAAAGATGCTACAAATATTTGTGAGGAAGGCTTTATATGTATATGTGCTTTTATTTGTCATGGGTAAATAGGAATGTAATGGTTGGGTCATGTGATATGTGTGTGTTTAAATTTTGTTTTTACATTTTAATTTTCTTATATCATTGTTCATTTTTGTACAATATTTGATTTCTCCCCTTGTATGTTTACGTTTTGAAGAAACTGCCCAACTGTTTTCCAAAGTGACTATATCTGTTTTCTTTTACCCCCACATTTAATGTGAATATTGATATGACCAACTTGTCACCTATTTGTCTTATTTTTTTCTTCTTTTTCCTGCCTTCCTGCCTCTTTTTGATTTGATATTTTATAACCTCCATTTATCTCTTTATTTATTAGCCATAATTCTTTATTTTTAGCATTTGGTTTCGGTCTTATAGTGTACATCTTTAACTTAACACATCTACCTTTGATCATATAACTTTATATGAGATTCTGGAACAGGAGAAACTAGTGGACAGGAGCAGAAAGCTGACCAGTGGTTGCCTGGAGCTGGAAGTGCAGGGGTAGATTGCAGTCTGTACCAGGGAACTCTTCAGAGTGAGGAAATGGTCTGTTTAAACATCGTGACAGTTGCATGAATGTGCATGTCTGCTAGAGTTTGTTGAATGCATAAGTCACTTGGGACCCAGAACAATCAAAATAAAACAGAAGAACTACTGGGAAATGGCAGACATTGGCTATCCTGTTGTTGCTCTGCAGACACTCAGAACCAGACTTAATTGCATTTAGGAAAACAAAGCAAAGTGAAGTTTCCTGTACCTGAGTATTGTGAAAGAAATACTTGCTGCATACCGCTGATTGATGCCATCTGCCCTGAACCAGGGCGTGCTAATCCAAAAGCAGAATAAATAACCTACATGGTCCTGCTCTGTATGCCCTAGCCCATAAACCGTCTGGTAGCCGGGGCAATTAGCACCAAAGAGCAAAGCTCATAATCCTTTCTGTGGTTTTCCTACTTCTGTTTTCAGAATAAAAAGGGTTTTATGAATTTTACATGGCATTATCATGGTGTGAAGTGCCATCCAGCTTCTCAGGGTATTGCATTGAAGCAGTCGTTGACCTTGCTTCTGTCAAGGACATCTGTCAGCTTCTTCTCTGGCAGGTGCTTCCATTTGGGGATCTTATTATTTTTCTTACCATTATTGAAAGTGTGCACCACTCCCTCACAGCCCTCTGTGGTGTATGGTGGATTCTGCCAGGGAGGCCACTCTGCCAGTTTGACACCTGGTATGGGAAGAGCATGTCAGCTGGATCTTGCTTTGCAATGAGAACTGGCATTTCTAGGAGTTCAAATTCTCCAAAGTCAGCCTTGTGCAGAGAGTGCATAAATATATAGATGAAAAAAGCCCCCATCACTCCTATTCCTTATTAATTTGATTGTATATTGTGTTATTTTGATTTACAACTCACTCTCAAATTCCTGCATTGATAGTATCTATTATCTGTGGTTGTCACTTGCAAGAATTGAACTTTATTTTCTTTATAGCTTCTATGTACCTGGGGTGGATGAGAAATGGTCTTCTCTGTGCTTTCCTTTACATACACTCTTCATTTAAAAAGTTGACAGGGAAGTTCCTCAAATGCAGATATGTAGTGTGTACAAGTTGGGGGGGGTGTCCCAAAAGAAAAAGTAATGAATAGACCTGGAGCACTGAAATAAAGAGTAAAATATACTGATTTTATAATTAGAAGTGAAGGGAGGCTAGATGAAGAACTCAAAATGGAATATCAGTCTATCTGACCACCCCAACACTCTCTAAGTTAATCAACGTATCAGAAATAAATATTTTCTTGTTTAGCACAGACATTGTAATTCTTCCCCCACAGTTTAGCTTTGAAGATTAAATCTGAAAAAGTACCTGGCAATGTGAAATAGCTATTTCAGCTTTGCCCTGCAGTAACCAGAGAGCACATTCAAACTAAATCATTTGGGGATACCTAATCACTAGACTTCATAAGGGTGAGATAAAGTTTAGGGAGCTAGTGAGAGAGAGTGCAGTACCCCAGGACAAGTAACAGTGGGGGCCATTACGAGGTGGAGCTTAGAGTAGGTGAGAGATGGTCACTGGTTCTGAGTAGAACAGAGGCCCCCCTGACGGGATTAGGGAGCAGGAGAGAGATCCAGTCAACCCACGGCAAGCCAGTGGGGAGAGGGACAAAAGTGTTCCAACTCACCCCCGTTTTCTGACCTCCAGCCTGTGTCCCGCTCCCTGTCCTGCTTGGCAGAGAAGCCAGAGAGCAGGGCATTCTGTGGGCAGGGCGGGAGGAGAAAGGGGAAGAGCAGAACAATCCCGAGAGCAAATGTTACTCATTTCTTCCTTCCCAGCCTTCCACTTAGGGGTTTGAAGAAGAGCATCACTTTTTCTAAATATCCATTTAGGTCATGGTCTTTGTTTTTTCCCAGATCATCTAGCATTGCTTACAACTTGTCAATCTGGTCATATCACTTCTTTGCTTTAAACTCTCTCTGATTGGGCCTCCCCGGTGGCACAGCAGTTGAGCGCTGTGCTGTGGAGCTGGAGCTGTCTGCGGCGCGCCATGCGAGTTCGACACCCGGCCGGGGAGAATCCCACAAGGCCCGGCAGACCTCTCCTGCCTCGCCCGCTGCTCCCCTCAGCAGTGTATTTCTGATCTGCCTGTTCCGTTCCCCGCTCTGTCTCTGGTGAACCCTCTCGCCGCCCCACGCCTCTGGCCTGTACCCCAGCTTGTATGTATAAATAAATAAATCTTTAAAAAAATACTCCATGATTTACTCTTGCCCCTGAGAAGCCCCCCTGATCTCTGTAGGCCAACCACTCAGACCTCACACCCATCCTTCCACTTCTCCTTTGAAAAGTCACACTTGTGCCCACTTCAGTGCCTTTGCTCACACTGTTTTGTTCACGCTTCTCTTAGAGCTGCTCAAGCGTCTGTTCCTCGTCATCCCTCGGGCTGCCTCTATAGCGGGCACTGCTGGTTTCCTGCCATATGTCCAGTTTTCCTTTCTCTTTCAAATCACCAGCAGGTCTTGAGTGGACACATCTCTGTCCAATTGAAAGGCTACATGTCACATGCCCTTCTGAGGTCACATGACTTAGTTTAAACTAATGGGATGTGTCATTGTGACCTATAGGAATGCTGAGACGTCTTCTAAAGGGATGAGTCTGTGTCCCTGTCCTCATTCTCATTCAAATGGCTTCTTGGAACATGGATATGATTCATCTTAAACTGTACAGTCATCTCAACCTATGAGGACAAGGGCAATGTCTTGAGAATGGTAGAAGACTGAAAAACAGGAAGGATTTAAGATTCTTAATCACTAGATCTGAATTTCCAATTTGTGGAAGTTTGGTTTAATGAGTTAAAACATTTTTGAATTTTTTTTCTATCTCTTTTTTAGAGTGCCCCACTCTTCTTTGGTACTATTTGCAGTATTTCTTCTTTTATATTTTTAACTGGGCTTTCCACTATCTGAAATCATCATTTATGTCTATTTTTTTAGTTCAGTACTGCTTGTCTTTACTCACTAGAGGACAAGATTTTTGTCAGTCTCATTCACTATTTTATCTCCATCCCCAAAAGCAGTGTCTCACACATTCAATGACTATATTGAATGAATGAATGAATGAGGGAATGAATGAATGAATGAATGAATAATTGTCCTTCCCCTCAGTTTTGCTGCAGAGGATCATGTATGCCTACAGGTCATATTTTCTTGACAGTTTTCCTATTCTCCACTGGACTGATCAGACAGAAGAGCACAACCACAGAGACTAGTCGGAATTGAATTAGTGACATCATTTCTAAAGTGGAGTAACTTTATATTTAGTTCATTGAGTGGCCTGTTGGGAGCCAGGACCTAAAGTCATGTAGGTACTGTTACTATGCCAAAGGACACCCGAAATATGATTTCTCTATTAAATGTCCTTACATCCTTTGAAAGGATCAATTTAGAATGTCTTTGATACAGCTTCTAAGAGCACAGTTCTGCTAATGAAAATCTACGGGAACTGCCTAAAGCCCAATACACATGTATGTTCAGGATTTAAACCTGTGGGACTCTTTCATAATAATTAATACTGTGGGGATTTTTCCCCAGAGATATAACATCTTGTAACTCTTAATGAATATACTCGCATTCATCCACAATGTAGGCTTTTCAACCCACTCTCACTTTTGGTTTCTGATGGCTTTAAAGGAGGGAAGGAGTGTGTAGTAGTTTGATTTTTTTATGAGTTAGCAGCTCTTCAATCATCTGCATGGCTCGAGATGATTTGGTTTGGTAGAGATTTGCTCCTGTTAACAAAATAACATTGGGTGTTGATGTAAGTGGTTGGATGTGGGTTTGATAATTTGGCTGGATTTTGTTTTTCTCAGTCTGAGATACTCTGGGGAAACTGAAGTAATTATTTATACATAATTATATCTCATCAGTATATTTATAATAGTAGCAATAATAATAGCCCACACTTCTTTAGCAAATACCCAGCACATTTCTAAAGCCATCTTATTTATTATTTAACTTAATTATATCTCCAAAAGTTACTATTATCATTCCTCTATTTTACAGATGAGAGAAATGAGACAGAGGGGCTAAGCTTGCAGGGAAAGTCGGCAGCTGAGCAAGGTTTTGAACAATAGCTGTCCAGACTGTAGTCTGTGCTCTCATTAACGGTGCTACATTACTTCTAAAATTAAATGTTACTCTGTGAAGCACTCTCATATTTGAGAACTGGGTTTCTCAATTGCAGTGCTATCTGCATTGTGGACTAGAGACAATTCTTTGTTGTGAGGAGCTGACCTGCACATCTTAGGACTTTTGGCAATATTCTGAGAGTGGAAGGAACAAACAAAAACCCCAGAAGTACCTCTACTCATTAAATACCCTCTCCCACCTCCAAGCACCCAGTTATGAAAACCAAAAATACTTCCAAACTTTGCCAAATGTCCCCTAGGGGCCAAAATGCTCCTCTGTTGAGAGCCTTGTATCTGCTTCACAGCATATTTGCCCGCAGTATGGCTTCTTTTTGGTCTGATAACTTAGCCTGGAATAGTCCACTCTTTCTCATTTTAACTTTTCTGCAAAGAGAAATCATATTTTGTATATATTTAGAGCCACAGACATTTCTCCTAATCTAAATCTAGAAAAAAGAAGTATCTTCTTCTTCATTGGACTTCCATATCATTTTGTTTTTACTTACCTATATCTCTGACTATATTTCCCCCTGCATTATTTTATAACTGCATAGGTCTAAACTTTGGGTTTTTAAATGAGAGAGACTTTCTTCTCTTCAGTACCTAACAAAGCAGGTGTTCAATACATGGACTGGAGATACATGTTTGATCTTCCTCCAGCCTTCAAGTGATATCAGTGTGTGCTATGTTGGCACTGATGAAAAGATAAAGGACACAGATATAATAACTAGGGGTATAAAGTAGGAAAAAAGTAATCATTCTCAAGAGGGGATGAAAAACAAGAAATCCAGGAGTCACCAATTCATCAAACACTATTAAACACTGTCTTTGTGTCAAGTACTCTTTCTTCCCTGTTTTCTGTTGGGCAAGGCGAGTATATAGCCATTCAAACGTGATTTGTTCTTTTCACTAATATTTATTCATATGATGAAGATAGGGAATGAGAGAAAGAGTAGTGTCTAGCATGGATCAAGTGTGATACGGATTTTATTAAATCTGATGATGACTAGAGATAAGAGTGTAATGAAATCATGTAAGAAGGACACTGACCCAGACTAAAGGGCCAGACAAGATAAAAAAATCAATACTTCGTGTGGTGCACAGCTCTCTCTAAGCAGCCAGGATTAAAAACTGAAGAAGAAAACCAACAGTATTTATCATGGAGACAATGCAACCACAACCCCTATTAAGTGAACATAAAGAAAGGGCAAAAGGAAGTTTCTGGTGGTAACTCAGGCAGAAGTAGAGAGAGAAGATGACAGGGGGAAAAAAAGAACAATAACATAAACTCTCCAGGTGTCTAGTGAAGTTTGCGAAGAGGAGATAGAAACGCATCCGGAGAGCTCAGAATGAGAAGGTGCAAGTGTGCAAGGGGCAGACGTTCTGTATTTACAAGGGGATGAGTTACGCATTTCTGAGATCTGAGTGGCTCTTAAGTTAGACAGAGATCCCTGAGCCATAGTTTCTTTAATAAAAGTTGCATCAGGAGAGAGTCTTGTTAAATAAGGTATAGATATACAAAATGGCTTTTGACTGCAATTTGGAAATACTGCTTAGAAACAAGTAACCTGAGTGCAGAGGGGTCCTTGCTTTCTTCGGAGAATAACTTCTTTATCTCTGAAGTCAAAGTGCTCTGTTAATAAATATATTGAGGGCTGGAGTTTCCCTTTTACTGGTCAGCAGAATGAAGTTAATTTCCCATTATTGAAAATGAAGTCACTCATGGGAAAGTACAAACACTCTGGTTTCTGGCTTTCTTGAGAGAATCAAATGAAAAGACTGGCTTTTTAGAGAAGTGCTAATGTTAATAACCCACAGCTGCTGTGGAAGTGGCAAACAAATCAATTGGCTCGGTGCTGTGCATGACCTCCGGGTCCCGAAACTGAGAGAGACACTTGAGAACTACCAGCCGAGCCTTCTTCTGTGAGAAGCTGTGTTTCTGGAAAGAGAAATGGTGTTTGATCCCGGCAGACATGGATTTGAGTTCTGAATCTCTGTAGCCACGGGAAATGACTATTTGGTCCATAAGTTTGCAGGAAATTTTAAAATAAACTATTTATTTAGTCACCTTTTAAAAAATGTAGTGCCTTCTCTACATCACTAATCATCAGAGAAATGCAAATCCAAACCACAATGAAATATTCCTTCACATCTGTGAAGATGGCTATTATCGAACCAACAAGATATGGAAACAACATAAGTTTTCTTTGACAGATGAATGGGTAAAGAAAATATGACACATACACATATCATACACATATGTGTACACATACACACACATACACACTGGAATGTTTTTTAAAAGAAGGAAATATTACTCTTTGCAACAACATGAAGCGATCTGGAAGATATTATGCTCAATAAAATAAGTGAAACACAGAAATACAGAAATACATGACCCCACTGATAGTAGGTATCTAAATAGCCAAACTCATAGCAGCAAAAGGCAGTTGCCAGGAGTAGAGATAGGGAGAATTGGGGAGCTGAGTGAGTATAAAGTTACAGCTACACAAGATGATTAAATTCTATAGATGTGCTGATGATTCAATCCTATAGATAATGTCTATAGGAAATAAAATGGGCTTGTACACTTAAAAATTTAAGAGACAAGATCTCTTTGTAAGTGCTCCTGTCACACACATACACACACACACAACCCAAAAGCAAGAGAACACAAGAGATGTCTTTTGGAGGTGGTATGTTTATTACCTTAATTGGGATGATACAATCATGAGTGTAACATATAAGCCCAAACTCATAAAAATGTATATGAAATATGTACAATTTTTTGTATAATAATAAGAATAAATAATTAAATTTTAGCAATTAAAAATAAGTAAAGCAACTACATTTAATAGCACATTTTAGGTTTTTAAGTAAAAATTTAGTTACTAAATCTGTAATACATATATATATATACTTTTGATGCCAGTTTAGAAAAAATAAAAATCTTAGATTTTCATGCTAATACAAATATTTTTTTTTTCAAAACTCCTTTCCATTCTCCTTTACAAAGCAAAATCTCAGAAATTACCTATAATGTACCTTGGGTCAACACTAGTGTTCATGCTACATTAGGTGCCAATGATTAAACTGACACCATCTGGTCTGAAACACGTTGTCTTGTCTGATGTCAAAAGAGCAAAGACAGCAGAAGTCATATTTGGTGTGCTGGAAACTTCTAAGCATCAATCCACAGAAGGCTGCTTAGGCTGAGAATGCAGAATCTTAATAGTCATAAATAGCTCACAGTTCTGGAATTGTCCAGTAAGCCTGAAGGGAAAAATGCACAGAGAACACAGCTTGCAGTCACAGGAGCTATTACTTGCATCTCTCCTCTGACCCCCAGAGGGGATGTATGAGACATGGGGCTAAGTGGAGACCCGAAACCCCACAGTTAAGATGTGAGCTTTCTAAAACTTGCCCTGGGACGATCATCAAGTTGTTGTAACAGGCCCAGGTCCCAGGGGCCTTAGCCCAATATGTACCAGCCTCTGTTTTCTCATCTTGAGTGACTAAAATGGTTTTAAATTCATTCTTCATTGAATTTATACTAAATAAGCAGCCTATTCTGAAGTTTATTTTTTAGCTGATCTACCTCCTACTTTGGGAATATTATTATATGAGAAAAGTTGATCTCTTCCCCATCTAATCCATTTTGTTGGATTCTGCAGTGTGTCTCTGCATAAGATATCTCAGACTTCCAAGAACTTAAATTCTGAGTCATCAGAATTACGTATTGCTCTGAATATTTCTTCAAACATGACTTGACTTTCTCATTAGAGCTCATGGTCTAACATGAGCCAGCATTAACATTTTTGAGAATGCCTGATTTTCTCAAATGGGCAGAAATAGACTTCAAGTCATAGTCAGTTTGTAGAGTCACAGGATGAATAGTGACTCTCCAAGTGGCCTCATTTATAGAAATCCTAGGAATGAAAGACACCACCTTCTTTTAATTCACATTGCATTTGAGCAAGAATGCTTATATGACTTTAAGAAACAATGCATGACTCGCCCGCTGCTCCCCTCAGCAGTGTGTTTCCATCTATCTGCCTGTGCTGCTCCCCACCCTGTCTCTGTTGAAGCCTCTCGCTGCCCCACGCCTATGGTCTGTACCCCAGTTTGTATGTATAAATAAATAAATCTTTAAAAAAAAAAAGAAAAGAAACAGTGCAACCTGATCTGTTAGCACTTTGTGTGTTCTTCATCTTCTCTTTCAAACATATATTTATACACACACAAACACATATACATAAATTTATTGGCATAGTTTTTCATAGTAATACCTTATTAATTTTTGTATTTATGTATCATCTGTGATAATTTCTCCTCTTTCATTTCTAACACTATTTCCTCTTATACTCTTATCTCTGTCTCATAATTTTGCAGGATAAAGTATTCTAGGCTGGGGATTTGTTTTCCTTAAGTACTTCAATTATCTCCTGCCATTCTCTTCTTCCCTGTAATGTTTCCACTGAAAAGTCCACAGGCGGTCTAATAAGGTTTCCTTTATAGGTTACTGTTCTTTTTCTAGTTAAATTTAGTATTCTGTCCTTGTCATTGACTTTCAACAGTTAATTACAATGTTTCTTGGAATATGTCAGTCTGGTGTTATTTTGTTTGGAATTCTTTGGGCTTCTTGGATCAGGATGTCCAGTTCCTTTCCCGGACTGAGATGGTTCTCAGCAAATATTTCTTTAATTTTCCATAACTCTCTCTTCTCCTTCTAGAACCTCTGTGATATCAGTGTTATTTCTCTAGATAATTCCAATGATCTCCTACACTATTTTTGTTCTTAAAATTCTTTTTCTCTTTCTTGTTCGGTGGGTCTGTGTTCTCCTCTACTGTACTTTCAAACTTACTAATTCTCTCCACTACTTAAATTTGTCTATTGTTGAGGCCCTCTGTTGTATTTTTAATTTAGTTATATAAAGTTTTTTAGATCCATTAGTTCTACTTGTTTCATGTTTTCTTGATCTTTGTTGTATTTGTTTGTGAACATTCATCATTTTTCTTAATTCAACAAGCATACTTTTAACTTTTATTAAACTCCCCATCACGCTTATTCTGCAGCTCAGCAGGATTGAGACTTCTCTCAAAGTTCGCTTTTTGTTTGTGTTTTGCTCTAGCATTTGTGATTTGGGTCACTTTATCACCAAATCCACACCAAATGGAGTGTATTAAAACTTTAAATAAGCCATCCATGCTAAAAAGCATGAATATGACCCTTTACCTTGACATTCTACAAAGTATAAACACCCTTATCATTAGTTCATTTGCCTATGAATCAAAATACTGCTTAAATCCACCTGATCACCAGGAGGAAGTTCTTTCATTTGAGAGCAATTGTTGGGGGAGAAAGGAGGGCCTGAGGGGTTTTTATGGACCCCACCCCCAACTCAGACCAGAGAGATTCAAGACACCTAGGACTACGAATCCCATAATGCTATCGTCACCAAAGGGAGGATGCTGAGAACTGAGGGTGGAGTTAAGCAGGAAAGTTCGGTATTTAACCAGATACTTGTGCTTTGCGGGGTACTCTCTTTGACAGTTCACCGGGATTTGGTGCACCATTAGGATTCTACCTCAACAGAACTGGTAGGATGCAGTCACCTATTTATTCTTTTTTTTTCTTGAGTTGTCTTTTATTTCCCCTCCTTTTGTAAATAAACCCTTTATTAATTTTATTGTGTGTGCCTGAAATTGAGTCTTATTATAAGTCCCTTTTAAGTGCAGGGGTGAGGATCCACAGTCAGGTACCCCATTTTATATCAAGGCTGCCCTGTAACACTATGAGAGAGAGGGAAGGGGTTGCAAGAAGGCAGCAATAACTGTCTTCTGTAGAGAACTCCACCTTGCCTGTCTTTGTTCTCTGCCATATCCTAATAGCCCTGAACAAAGTTGTCTAAGATTAACAAATTTTGAAACTCAAACACCAAACAGGAGCCTATAAATTTGGACATAAGGATATATTGTATTATGTGTGTTAAAATACTTGATGAAATTGGATTACTATGAACATGCAATATACATAAGAAACACTAGTCTTGCTTCCTGCTGACTTGCTAGTTGGCACAACTGAGCTTTTTGGAAATTTAAAAAGCAAACTAATTTGCGAAATAGATAGCAAGGCCTTCCATGTGATTCTCAACTATAACTTTCAATTTACAAGTCTTTCATCTGTCCTCTCTTTTCATCTTTCCTCCTTCCCTTCAACATCATTTGAACTATAGCATTTCTACTGATATGAAGATTCTGAAGAATTTCCTAAAGCCTTCCCTAAGGAGTAAAGAACAATCCAAATATTTTAAGGTACTTTTCATTGGAGAGAATGGTCTCTGGATATGTTTCATATGTCATATAGATTGGTAAAATTATAACAGTCCAGAGTTAACCTGAAAAACTAAGAGTAACAGTAGTAGCCACAATAATACTCAAAACAATAGCAGCAGTAAAAACAATAGCCACCATGTTTAGCACTTTATATATACTATCTTTCTCTATCCTTATGACAATTTTCTTAGAAACTGACTCAGATTTATTAAAACCACACAGCTAATCCATGACAGAGGCAGAACTGAACCCAGGCCCATCTTATTTCATATTCTATCATTGTAACTGCTCTCTATGTTAGTACTAGAGAGACTAAAATCATGATAACTTCATGTTGCACAAAGCTAGGCTGAGGTTGTGTTAGACCAAGACCCATGGTTTTACCTACAGATGGATGACTCATAAAGAAACACAAGTGCATAGGGCAGTATGAATCACTGAGAAAGAACTAAACACCCAACTTGAGGAAGCATACTACCGCTTTGACCTCACGTTAGTAGAGAGACATACTGGAATATGTGGTAATGAGAGATATGCTGACTGAGCAGAAAAATTTTGACAGTTCTAAGGGTGAAGGAACAGGACGAAGTGACCGTTGACAAACAGCAGTAGGTATAGGTGCTTATTGAAATGTGACAAAGCGAGGTCAGGTGAATAGCCTAGAGAATTATCAGCAGCCCTAAAATGTCCATTTCTCGTTAAGTTCATACATATTATGAATGCATTTGCAATAGTGTTTATTTGTTTCCCACCAGACCAGGTGACTGTGTAGAACGCCAAATGACTGATCACTTTATTATTTTTAGTTTTAAGATTTATTTATTTATGCATACAAGCTGTGGTGCAGGCCAGAGGTGTGGGGCAGTGAGAGGGTGGATATCAGAACAGGCAGATCAACCGAAATACACTGCTGAGGGGAGCAGCGGGCGAGGCAGGAGAGGTCTGCTGCGCCATGTGGGAATCTCCCTGGCCAGGCATTGAACTTGTGCCACAGCTGCCGACAGCTCCACAGTGCTGCGCTTAACCCATTGCGCCACCAAGGAGCCCACTTTATTATTTTTAATTAAATAATTGCTGCAGACTTTATGTTATATACAAGAACTTTCAGCCACTGGCTTCTGTATTTGAGGATTATAAGATCTAGTGGGTAGAAAAGCACATAGAAATCTCCTAAGATCTATAAAAAACCATGCCAGAAGTATTTTAGTGGATTGTTAAAAAAAACACCACTTCATTAAGTTAAGGTTGATGTACAAATAGTTGTACATTTTTAATGGATACAACTTGATGAATTTGGAGTTAACATATACTTGCGAAAACATCACCACAATTATCTCATAAACCTGTCCATCACCTCCAAAAGTTTCTCTAAAATTTGTGATATCAGACTCATATTGATAAACTGAAGGGGTTTTTTTATTATTGTGTAACAAAGATAGTAACCACAGCCGATGGCAGGCTTGCATTCATTTATTCAGTCAATATTTCTAGATTCTCCATTAAATGGTAGATACTATGTTCATCACTGGGCATATATTTATAGTCAATATAAGGGAAGGGGAACATTCAAAACTACATAAAAATATGTTGAATTATAAATGTGATTACCACTGCAAGGGAGAAATTCAGGTTACCTGGGAGTACATTATAGGGGATCTATTGAGGTCTAGTTGGATGTCATTTAAATAAAGACTCGAATGAGAATTTAATCTTTCTTCTGTAAGGAAGAAAGAGTGAATCTTCCAGACAAAGAAGTAAACTATACAAAGTCCCTGAAGGAGAGAGTTGGAACTTCTGATGAATGGAAATGTAGTTGGAAGAACAGAGGGAAGAGAGGTGTCACGTGAGCTGAGAAATGGATGATGGAGGACAATAACAACCACAGTTTGTATTTCAGATTTTATTCTATAGACACTGAGAAGTTACATGAAGATTTTCAAGCTGGTGTATGATATAATAACATGAAGACAGGAAACCTCCTGGCACTTTCATCCTTAATTCACAAATGGGGAAGCTCAATCTTAGAAAATTTCAGTAATGATGTCAGACAACCAGCAAAAAGCTGAGATTCACATCTATATAGACTGGTTCTAGAACCCAGGTGAACTGTTACCCAACAGGCTCTGATGATCAGCTGTGAACTTCAGAGTAGAGTGGATTGATTGGTGTGTTCCACATATATTTCTTCAGTTGGATATGAGAGCAGACTAAGATTTCAAGAAGAAATCACTCATCATCTATCTGCCCTGAATGCTTACAGCTGGAGGAAGCCTTTTGACAAATGTGAATGTCATTGGCAGAAGTAGCTTCTGCACCTATTAGACATTTTGCACTTAAGAGGCAAAAATGGGAAGCAGTCCATATTTCAGCACCTTCCATTAAGCTGTCATATACCTTCCGTGCATTTCCATCATATGGCAAGCCTTGGATTAGTAAGATCTTCTTAGTGAATGCTTTCCTCTCTTACCTGTATTTCCACACAGCCTGTATTCTGCTGCTGATATCTCAGTCTAATAAATTTAAAGTGAGATGTGCAAGGTCAAACCCAGATCTTGGAATCTAGGTTAGTTGTTGAATCATTTAGCAACTAGAACCAACCTTTAATGATAGCTGGAAAGCACTGAAAGTATTGAGCTTTTGTTTCTCCCAAAATGAGTTGTGCAATAGAGCAGTGATAATTGACCTCATATGCAAAAGTACCTTTTCTGAAATGCTATATAAAATTCACTCCCTCCCCATTTTTGAGTATGAGAAACAATATAGTACAAAAAAAAATCATTTAACTTTGTATATTTTTGTATATGAAAATCAGAAACCACAGATGCAGAACTCTGTAGTAAACAGATTTTAATTAAGCCTTTGAGCTGTTGAAAGTGATTGTTTATCAAAGTTCATTTTTAAGTAAGCAACATATTCACAATACAAATACAAAAACTACATTCTACCCATCCCTTAAAAAAATGGTGTGTGTGTGTGTGTGTGTGTATAAGAAGAAAGAGAATTTCAATTCCATTCACTTAGTTCTCACCATAGTGCCCCCAAATAGATAAGCTATATTATTAGTTTCTCATATATTCTTCCAGATTCTTCAGGCATATACAAATAAATGCATATTTACAGACATGCATATATATACATCCTTGTTTTTTCTTGTCCTTACACAATAGGCAGCATACTATGTACAGTATGCTGAAGGTTGTTGCTTTTTTCACAAAGCATTTAAGTATTTAGGAAGATACTTCATTCTTTTCTTCTTTTAATCTTTAGTAATACGTGACTATTGAGTACTTGCAATTGAGGGACCATTTGTTTGGATAGATGGTAGATGATAGATAGATAGATAGATAGATAGATAGATAGATAGATAGATAGACAGACAGAGATAGATAAGAAGGAATTAGCTCATGTGATTATGGGAGCTGACAAGTCCTACAATTTGAAGCTGGCAAACTAGAGAGCCAGGAGAACAATGGTGTAGTTCCAGTCTGAAGGTTGGTTGACTTACGTCCCAGGAAGAAGCAATGTTTCAGTTCAAGTGTAGAGGCTGGGAAATACCAATGTGCCCAGTCAGACAGGTGGTGTTGTATGAAGCAGCAGTTTCTTTTTTATTTTGACTTTCAACTGATTGGATGAGGCCCATCCACATTGGAAGGGAAGCCTACTAATTTAAAAGTTAGTAATATCCATAAACCCTCACAAAAATGCTCATAATAATGTCAACTAAATATGTGGGTACCTTATGGCCTCATCAAGTTGACACATTACATAGTTAACCATTATATACACCAAACTAAATCCTGTTCCTAAGTTTCCAATTTGGGACTGATTCTACCTGAATTCTTTCCCTCCACATAGTCTTGTAGGCATCTCTTAATAACCCTCCGTATTTTTTTTATTCCAAAAATCCAAATCAGTCATGATTTTTTTCTGATTCTTGCCCCCTCAGACTTACTCTTTCCTCTCCATTCCAGCAACCACCCCTAATACTAGCTAGTAGGTCTCTAGCTTCGTAAAATGCCACATTCATCACATTTGTTTTTCTTCAAGTGGAGGTAGCTTCCTGACAGTGATTTTTCACCTCTGACTAGACATTAGAATCAGCTAAGAAAATCATGGGGCTCACCATTCTATTCCCTATCTCTCAGAGATGCCTGTTCTTTATGGTGTCCAATGTCTTGAGAGCCATTATTTAGTATATTTCATTCATGTTTTATTGTTTCAGCCAAGAGGGTAAATCCAATCTCTCTTACTTTATCTTGGTTGGAAATACAAATCTCAACTGCAACTTCTAGATCTGTTTTCAATGGGTTCTTCTCTATGAGCCTCCATTTCCTCCATCATGTTCTCCTGGGAAGTCCAGCTAATGTTGGAAGCCTTATGTACAATCTGGTATTAGTTTCTATCTATGTCCTAGGATGACTTCAAATGGAACATGAAGCCTTTTGCATCCTCCATTCCCCTTGTTTTGCCAGCTAATCTAAAAGAATGTGAGAGGCTGATAATTCAAATAAAGCCATTCCAGTTTTTATTTCTTCAAAAACAACATATGAAGTACACCAAATTCTAATTCCTCATTCAAAAAGAAACAAGGCCTAATTAAAGACTAACAGGTTTCTTAGGACATCCAATGTTTCCAGGACATAGCATGTGGAGGTTGTAGTAACAATTCTGTAGCTAATGACCCTTGGAATTATTTTGAGTATTCTTCATCAGCTGGGAAAAATGTCTCTGAAGCTTTATGAGGGCATCACCATCACCATTATTATTAGCTTAATTGGCTTTCTCAAATGAGGCAAAATTTATGACTCCTTGGGGTGGTAGATTCAAGAGACAGAATGCAAAAGAGGAGCATGACTTTACCTTCTTTTTGTCTAGTCTATTCACCCAGCCCCATTTCATCCCCTTACTTGCTATAAGCAATTTTTCTTCTTTGGTGCCAAATGAGGGAATTGAGGCTCCATTTTGCCCCCAAAGTCATTTTTCATGTTATTTGTGTAGCTACAATGAAAAATGAAGTAGGGAAGAAGGACAGAATAAAGTTCTAGGGCAATGTTTTAGAATGGCACAAACTTGGACTTGCATCTTAGTTCTATTATGTGTCAACTTTGGGCAAGTCTCTTAAATTCTCTGAGCTATTTCCCCTCCTTTACATGGAGGTTGTCATACATACAGCAGCCTGTTTTACTGAGGGTTAAATTGGAAAGTGTAATGTATTTCTCATCCCAGTCCCTGATTCATTTTTGTCACTATTATTGATATTATACTATTGACATTATATCAATAATATGCCACTGTTATGATTATTGTTTATAATAAGGTAAATGTTGGACCTTATTCTGGCCCTCCAGCCACCAGTTCTGTGCCTCCTGTCCCATTTCCAAGAATTTTGAAGGGATGTGCCAAATCTGGGCTGTTACTGCTATTTTGATTGTTTAATAGCCACAGAGCACTGAGATGGTACAGCATTTGTGGGGGCGCAGAAGGAGCTGGGGGCAACCTCTTTTGCTCTGAGTTGTGCTGGGAGCATAGAGCTGGCTGGATATGTGGCTGAGATGAGCACAGTCAAAACGACCATCTGGCCCAGCGCAATCAGGGCTCCCAGAAAACCTGTGGGATTTCTCACTTAACCAAGTTATTTGGCTTCTAATCAACTTGACATTAAAATTCTCTAACTCCTCTTGTCTAAGATGCTAATTCTTCCTAAAGAGGCATGTGATATATGGGAGCTCACTTCAATCAGGCTGCTGATTTTTCTTCTGGCTCATCTCATTGCCATCAGCTGGACTGAAGCACTGGCAAACAGAGACTTTTCACTTATAATAAAGCAAAACCCTCATTTGAATAAGCACCCCTGCCAAACCCTCACTTTGAGAGTCCTGAACACATTTAGGGGTTTCTGAGTTTGCCACTCTAATAATACTTCTCTGGGAATAGATGCCAGATTCCTTTTCTTGTTAGGAAAGTAGGCAAGTTTTTTTGTTTTGTTTTGTTTTGTTTTTCCCCCAGCCAACCACAACTTCTAGAGCCACTCCACTTTCATGTCCAACCTTTCCAAAAACTGTCTGAAAGTCAAGGTGTCCCTGAATTCTGGCATAACATTTGTAGAGAAGATGTTTCCTCCAACATGTTAATCAGTGAAAGAATTCCAAGTTACAAAATGCAATTTGTAATTGTTTTACTTCCTTACCTCCTTCAAAATGTAAATGGCATTCAGAGCATTATGTCTACATGCCCACAACTGGAGCAAAACCTGCCTATCAGAACCCTGTATTATATGTTTGGCCTGTAGTACTGGGGACAACTAGAGATCAGACTCTGCCCATTTTCTACTGAATCATCGTAAGTTCTCCCAAAATAGCATCAGGCACATAAAATCTGCTGGATCAATGTTTGTTGCACTAAATACAACAGTTACTGCAAAGGAATTATTTCTCAAATGCCACAGATCTGTACATCCAACCTTACCTACATTGGTGTTTGTTTCCAAATCTCATGGTCAATTAGTATTACAGGAAGTTCCCAATAAGCAATTGTCTATAATTCAGACAAATAAATAGCATGTATATGAGTGTATTTTAGACATGTTAAAGGTTGGAGAAGGGAGGAGTGGTAGCTACCTCTTGTGCAAAGATGTAACCCATTGCACAGTTTCAACAATTATACAATGGTGTCATGCAGTAATCATTGCAGTTAGTAGTGACAGTAACTGTGACATTCGATTGTTTGCAGTTCACAAAGTGCTTTCCATTTGATCTCCATTACAAGGATTAGGATTCTTACTTGTATCTTACTGGTGGGAAAAAAAAGTTTCAGAGTCAGCTATGAATAATGCAAAATGAAAGAATTGGCTTTATTGGTGCCTGTCCTGTACACTTTCGGCCACCTATTTCTATCTGCTGTCTGCACACTACTTCTTTAAAGGGACATGCCTATATTTTGAATGTTTATATTTTCCATAATTAGTCATTCAACAAACCATGCCTTGATTATTTAACTGCCAGGCGCAGTGATGCATTATTGGGGAGGGTAAGAATTTACGTAGGGTAAAGATGGATGCTTTTGAAGGACTCAAAATCTAACCAAGAAAGTCAAATTATAAATAAATATCTTTTGTAGAATGTTATAAGTGGCTGCCAAATGTTGAATAAGTAAAGAAGATGGAAAAACTAACTCTTCTAAGGAAACAAGCCAGAGAAACTTCAGGAAGAATTGACCTACGACAAGCCTTGGAGGATGAATAAGCGTTCAGAGAAAAGAGGTAGGCAAATGACTCAAAGCACAGGGCATGAAGAAGAATGCCCTGCCTACGAAAAGCCCACACTACGAGCAACATCTGGTCTGGGTGTCCATTCCTTAAGTAATGATCACAACCACCTTGGGCTATAGGTGACTGTGTCCCCATTTTATTGTGAGAAACTTAAATCTGCCAAAGCCATAGGAAAATGTGCTGGAATAGAACCAGGGGCTAATGAATCCCAAACTAGAATTTAAACACAGGTACCTAGTGTATACTACAAAACACAGGAAAGCATTAAAGTTCCTCATTATCGTATTAGTAACTATCAAGGTTGGCTAGATAAGAGTATGTTACAGCAGATTAAGTAAATTCTTGAATACTGTTCTCTTCTAGACTATGTGCTAAAGTGCTATTTTAAAAAATAAACAGGGAGGGAAATAGATCTGAACACAAAAGACACAATACAGAGTGATAAAAGCAAAAGCACAAGCAGATACCTGGTTGAAAAAGTAGCACTGAAGATGGAACAGTTGGCATTGGCTTTGGAGAAAGGGCCATCTGAGCAGCTTCTCAAAAAATGTAAAAAATGATATAACTGGAAGTTACTGAAAACTTAACTATTTGTAGTGAATTGTGCTAAATGCTTTACTTGCAGCTTCTCATTTAATCTTCATAAAGATTATGAAAAAAAGAGTATTAGTAATTCATTTAGCAATGATAAATGAAATTGTAGGCTGAATTACTTTCTCATGGTCAGACAGCTACTGTGTCAAGCAAGGTCCAGTGAGACCACATCAGTTATTCTATATTTCATATACATGTTTAAACTAGGGTTTAAAGAACCTAAAGGCAAAAGGAGAACTCTATAATATCAAAGAATTGCAGGATGCAGTTAATGCTCGTAGGGCTTGGGAAATTAGTAGAACTTAGAAGCTTAGAGAAGTAAACACCCCTGAAGATAAGATTCTATCCCCTGAGGTGGAGACACTGAGCGGTAGATGCTGGTGAATCAGCCTGGAGAGGGCCACAATGGCGCTGGAATCCAGACCTCCAGAGAGAAGACAGCAAGCTGGGGCCTCACTCTGAGATGCTGTGATGAGGCTATTTCTGTGAATTCTGAATAAACTCTAAACTGTAAATACAGCTACAATTGGAATGAACTGCCTCTGCCGGAGCAAAGAAACTTTGAGAAAGGCTCAAACAGAAAATAAAACGAAAACAAAGTCCTCTTTTCCTCCCTGTAGACTCCTCTAGGGTCTCCTACTAGTGAGAAACTAGCAAAAGAGAAATGGCACTAACCAGTCCCTGCTCCAGTATCATGAAGCCATGTATCAATATAGATGAGAGAGTTTGGGAGCTGAGAGACTTAATAACTGGCACAGCTAGGCAATCAGCTTTTCATCAGAGCTCTTTCACTCGCCCCTCTGTAGGTGCCTATTTCACTCTCGTGGTGCACATCCCCAGTACTGCCTCCTGCATTGTCACATTCAGTTGACGACCCGGCCTTCTACCTCACTTAGAAAATGAAGCAATCGGAAGAGAATACCAGACTGCTTCCACCACATCTGCCCACTAGCCAGCAGAATTGTTATTGCAGATACTCCGTTCTGGAGATTAATCGCCCATGCCTCCATCCAGAAGCATTCTCACCCCTCATTCACTAGACGCCTCAATTCTCCTTCTCTATACCCTGCTTCCCTGTTTTCCTCCGCTCCCCTTCAGTTAGGTTGGAGCTATGTGGTAATTAATCAGTGGCTCCTAAACAGAGTAAGATGCATCAGCTTAAAAGCAGTGTGACAAATTAATATGTGGTTTTCCAGTGGTCTCTGTCTCAGCTACTTGTGGAGATGCTGACCATCAAGTCCTCAGTTCTCTTCCAAGCACAACTGCTTCCTCGCTGGTGCTGGTTTGCTGTGTCTGTGGAGGAAGTGGTGACTCCAGGCTACTGCTAGTCCACCATCTTAGACCACATGTGTGTGATGTATTTTGAAATCAGGAAGTGTGGAGTCTATCATTTTGTTCTTCTTGTTCAAGATTGCTTTGACTTTTCAGGATCTTTTGTGCCTCCCTGTGAATTTTAAGACTGCTTTTTATTTTTTTATGAAAAACATTTTTGGGATTTTGATAGAGATTTCATTGAATGGTAGATAACTTTTAACAATATCAATTCTTCCATTCCACGAACATACGGTATCTTTTCATTTATTTGTGTCTTCTTCAATTTCTTTCATCAAGGCCTTATAATTTCAGTGTACAGATTTTCATCTATGTAGTTAAATTTATTCATAAATATTTCATTTCTTATCTGTTCCAGCACTAACATTCTAAGCCTATCTAACCCTCAGGTCATTGTCTAAGGTTTGCTATTGTACAATGAGAGGCACTGACATCTCAGTACTTGAGAAAAGAAGTGAACTGAAATACTTCACCAATTTCTGGAACATGCAGTAAAATTTCATCAGGAAATGATTTGATTGCATCTCAGCATATCTTTTTGAAATATATTTTCAAGGGAAAAGCAATGCAGGTGTGTTTATTTCTCAAAGCTAATGTCTAGCATATGAATATTAGGATTTTTTCAAGGTCTCCATTTTAGTTATTTATAGACATTTCTCAAACTTTGATGTAACTAAGTCATCCAGAATAATATAAACATATAAAAAGCAATATTGTACTTCCTGACACTGGGTATGGTACGCAGTTGATAAATAAACATTAGTAAATAAGTTGAAAAAATGCATTAATGAAAAGGGTCAAGATAGGTGACTAAACTTCTACTTCAAAATCTATATATTAAATCCTAGATTGTGAAAAAATAAACAAGGATGTTTAAATAAATAAAATTTTTAAAATCTCTATATTAAAGTGTTTCTACAATTGTACAAATATTTAGCCACAGTTGGCAAAAATTAGCCATAGTTGGGATAAATTCTAGTGTGTTTAAAAGCTATAAACCAAGAGGGAGGAGGAGGAAGAGGAAGAAAAGGGGGAGGAGGAGGGGGACACAATTGAATGTCTTCATCAGCTGTGCTTGAGCATGGTAGCTCAGAATTGTCTTTTTGGTCAACACGAAAGATGATTTAATCTAAGAGTCTCAGAAATATTCTCCATGGTGGTATGTTTATAAGGAATTGAATATCAAATGGAAAGAGAATCTGCTTCTTGTTTATGAATTCAGAGCTTACTGAGCCAGGGAAACCTGAACTGTCCTTTCCCCATCCAAATTCATACAAGGTGCTGAACTCTATGAGAAAGTGAAAACCAGAAAAGAGGCTTCATCTTTCTAGGCTATTAATTATTCATAGAAAATACTGCTCTAAAAAAATGTCAACACAGGATCCTCATATTTTTCTGATTGCAGACTTCTGCCCTGTCTGAGACATATTTGGATAATAACAAATTCTTATTAATAAATCCTATGTATGTGCCAAATAAAATCACTTTATCTTTGGGAAAATAGGGGAGGAATGGATAAGAAACAGAGTAATAGGTTACTAAGTTGCTACTCATTCCTGCTTGAAGAAAGCAGTTCAACTTCAAAAAGGACCCCAAAGTACATCTGATCCCAATTCTATTGTTCAGGTTAACTCACCATGGTTCACAATGTCTGCAATGCAGCTGGTGTTCTTTCTTCTTCTGAAATATCCCCCAATACTTGTAAACTCTACAAATCTAGGGAAATAACATTTGAGGATCTCGCTGGACTGTGTACAATGACCACTTGGTTTTAATGGTTGCAAATAGGTCAATCATGTTTTTAGCAACTGGGTTTCCCTTTGAAGAAAGGAAATGCAGAGCAGTTATATTGATGCCTTGTCTCCTGGGCTTGATTGACTCATCTCAAAGGGGTGCAATCAGCTCCATATCTCTCATCACTCCCTGACCTTTATGGTTGAAGAGGCACAAGTTTGTTTTACACAACTGCCAAGGAGGCCATTACCTCTGACCACCACCTTTTCCCCCACTGGTGTTTCATACCCATAACCAGGATAATTTCAAAAACGACCCTGATTCAGAGATTAACTTCCATCACTCTTGGAGCAATTTGTTCCTATGAAAAGACTGAGAGTGGAAGAATATATTCTCCTTACAATCCGGTACCATGAGAAACATTTTCTACCATAAATTTGGTGATAAAAAGATGATGATTTAACCCAAACTTTTTCTTTTTCCTGATCTTGTTTTAAACAACATACATTAACGTTTTAAAATAGAATTTAAACAGGTGCCCAGTAACAGAATGACAAACGTTAAGTGTGAAATCTGAAAGTTAGGAAATCGAACCACATATGGTCACCTGGTGGTTTTTTTTGACATCCGCCTGCGCTGGACTGTTGAATGGTTTCATCACTGTCACACTAAGCAGGACTTGTAAAACTTGGGATGTGGTTATTCAAAGACAACATTTGCTTGGTGCCTTTAATGATTTCTGTAATTAGTCATTTAAACAGATTGCCCTGTGATCCAAAACAGGGAATGCATAGAGGTGAACTGAGAAAATAATTTCCTGAAGGTACTTGAAAGTTAATTGCAGAGAGTGAAGTTTGTCTCTTTGTAGGGCTCTCTGACTCATGTTCCATTGGGTGGGGAGAGCAACATTCTCCAAGAATCTATAAAATGTCTATGTTCAGACCACAGTTTTGTTTTTTGCTTTTGACATGAGAATGCTAAAGTCCTTGACTGAATTGCAAAATTTAACAGATAAGCAAATAATTCAACTATGCGAATGACAATTTAGAAACAGAAGAAGAAAATGCACATGGATAAAGCAAGTTGGCCTTGGCCTGGGGAGGGAGGGACGATAGGAGCAAGGAATAAGAAGAATCTGAATGTTTTATGAGTCTGCCTTCATTGAATTGGACAGCTACACTTTGTGAATAAATGCACTTAATTCAGTTTTTACTTCAAAGATAAAAGTAGAAATTTCAGAGCATCTCAGAAAAGGCCTCACCTACTTTAATGACTCCACGACTCCCTCACTAAGTAATGCTCTCTCGGTAAAAGCCTTTATCTCAGCAAGTCTCAATTGCTCCATGTGAGAAAAAGGACTTTAATTCTCACCAATAATTTTGCTACACTCCTGTGGGAATTTTGCTGATGACTCAGAATTTTTGAAAGTTGGGATAATATAAATCTCTGGGTGCACACACACACACTGATTTACTTTACATACAATATTAGACAATAGGATTTAACTGCGTGTTAAACATGCTATTACATATCCGCTCCTCTTTGGGTGTCCTGATTTATTAAGTTCTCCTACATCTGCACAGGGAGGTTTTGATGATCAGGAAACAGAGAGATAGAGCATGTGAGTACTAACTAGAGGTCGCAGAGCTAATAAAGTGAAGAGCTAAGATTCTAGCTCAGGCAATGTAACTAAAGAGCTGATGTTCAAAGCACTGACATTCTTCCGCTCGTGTCCTTCAACCCTCCCATTTCCCATCTGTAACTGAACATATGGAACACATAAATTTCTTTCACGGCCCCTAACATCATCATAGATAAATTTTGACTGGGTCCTGGATGCAGAGAGGCATGTTAAGGGTGCAAGATGGTGAATTTCTGATTTCAGTGACTCAGGAATAAAGCATGTTGCTTTGAAAGGCCTGGAAGATCATTAATGTCTTTATCATCAGAGGGAACACAAATCCACAAAGTAAAGAATTCTCCTACAGTCACTTCAGTGGCCTACAGTTCAGCTGCCAAGGAAGAGGCAAAGGGAGAGATGTGTCTTCAAAAGGGATGAATGGCCTCTGCTCATTCATCTAAAATCCTTGAAACACCCTTTGTAGAGTCTTGCACTTGATCACAAAAACATCTACCATCCAGAGATTTCTAAATGACTGAAGAAGAAGTTCAGGGAAGTAGCAGAAGTGGCTAGAAAGCAGGGGGCATGCTTTTCGTTGCCATGCTAGTCCCCGTTATGGTTACCTAGCACTCAGTGCATTTCTGATATCAAATAAGAAATAAACAGCATTTTAAAAAATCAAAATAAACTAGATGATACTAGATTTTGTATGTTTTCTAGGCCATCTGGTTTTAAGTGTTCTGCTGCACAATCTATGGAAAAGTAGACCCATTCAGTGGTCCTAGAGAAGGAGACCTGACTTGGCATGGACCGCCCCTCCCATTTGGAGAACCAGATGAGACAGGAGACAGTAAGTACCTGAGCGGCTCTTGTCCTAGTTACCTAAACGTGCTGACTGAGGTGGGACCAGTCTGTTTTTGTCCACTGAGCAGGGTGAGCCCTCAGCAGAATGCTAAACAGCTTTTCAGCGGCGCTGATTGATTTGCAGAGAAGGCGCAGATGTGACCTCCTCAGTCAAAGCCATTGTTTTCTTGGCCCTCAAATTTTCAGGAAAATACAAATATAAATGAAAAATAATGACAAGGATCACATATATTCCCAGAGTCATCACCTCAACAATTATTAATGTCTGCTAGGTTTCCGGCACCCTGCTAGATGTCACAATGACAGAAAAATCGCGAAAGCCATAATTCTACAATACTAATAATGGTAAAGTAGCAAAATTAAAGTTTTTAGAATGACAGAGTTGAAAGTTGCCTTTGCTATGTATTTTCTGCTTTTCAAATGGAAAAGTAACAGATGCAATGTAAGTATGACTTGCACAGTCTTTGTCTAGAATGCCACTTGCTTCATCTGCCTGGACAACCCGCCTATCTGTCACTCAATGACAAACTGTCTCAATGGCCAAGCCCACACAGCATTTTTTTTTTCTGTGTCACTTTCTCTGTGCTCCCTATACACCTCACCCAAGCCCCTGCAATTCAGGTTCATAACGTAGGTATTTGGGTGTGTGTCTGAACCCCTCGCTTGGTGATCTCCTTGGCTTGAGGTTCTTCTAGACCCTGGCTCTTCTTTAGGACCTTCTCTGGATATGATATTTAAAAAATGCAGTTCAGGTTCCAGAACAGATCCACCGAGGCTAGCACACCTTTATTTCATTTTCCTCTCCCCAGATTACGCTGACTGACAGTGGGGACTTAGAAGCCCTCCCCGCGCCTGAGTCCTCTGCTGACCCCCAAAGTCAGCACAACGCTGAGCGCAAAGCAGGTGCTCAGATCGTGCTTGTGGCCTGAATCAATTACTCGCAACCACTCTATTTCCCTTTGAAAGTAAATATTTATCCATGGCTCAAGCATGCTGGCGTCAACCAGCATCTTTTTTAGATTCTTCTTGAGGATCTCTGCATTTTTACAACCCCACTCTTTAGTTGGTCCTAGTGCTTTAGCATTCTGAAATATTTTCTTTTCAACAGGGATTGTACTAAGTTTGACAATCAATAGGTTAAAGATAGGAAGGATTTACTGCCAAAATGTGACAATGAAGTAAAATTAGTTATGATGATCTCTCTGAATATTAATATACATACCCAAATTCAGAGTAGAAAAAAAATCCCAATAGATTACCTAGGACTGTATTCCTACTGTCAAATGGACACACTCATCTTCAGACAACATATTCAGCATAGACATGACTATGTGTTCCCTAAATATCTTTTCCTTGTGAGAGGTAAGGATTGAAGTTTGGATGGTGTGAGAGAGAGATAAATGATCAAGGATTCAGAATGAGAGAATCTTGCTTTAATAATTGCTCCTCTTCTTGGCGACAAGAAGTAACAGTACAAAGAACGATAGCAGATTACAAATCAAATCACCACACCCTTAATGCCTGAATCAGGATCAAATAACACAATGAAATGTTTCATGACTCAGGCTGAAGGCTGAAAGGAACTTTGCTATCCAAACTTCAGTTCTTAACTCTAACAAGGAAAAGATATTTAGGAAACACACAGTCCACTTCTTTTCTACTATTTAAATCTAGGTCTTGAGACTAGTAACATTCAATTCTCACTGTCAAAGAGAGTAGAAAAGGAAAGTGGATGGCCAGATCTACAGGGACAGCCTTGGTTTAACTTACCCACTCGATTCTGGGCTCAAAGGAGTTGGAAGAGAAAAAGAGATTTGGATCTGGATCAAGGAAACACACTTTGCTTAGGTTTACTCACCAAGAGTGAAAGAAGAGAAGAAAATGAGAGCATTTCCTGACTGTAGGACACAGCAACACTGTCTGGGAATTAAACACAGCCCGAAGAATATCCCAGTCTCAGACAAATAATATTAAATACTCCTGCCTCCTTGATGGAGTACTTGGAAAGTCAGCAGATGTGGACCTCACCTGAAAAAAATAGCCTTAAGTTATTTATCATTTCCTCCTATCCTGTTGACTTCTCGTCAAAAAGCAGCCATCCCAAGTTCCATGTCTCCATTTTCCAATGAACTGTCATTCTCCCCTTATAGGCTGTGTATGTGTGTGTTACAACTGGGAGTCGGAAGTGCTACTAGCAGCTGGTGGACAGAGCCCAAGGATGTTATTAAATATTCTACAGTGCACAGGACAGCACCCCACAACAAAGAATGAACCAAAAATATCAATGATGATTAGGTTCAGAAGCCCTCAATTAGAAAGAAATGAGTGTATTGAGCACTCATTTCTTCATGCCCCCAAAACTCCACATTTGATTATTATCCCAATAATTATCCCACATAATTTTAACAGGAACCAATAGATAAAAATGATAATCCCCATCTTCAGATGACAAACTGAAGTTCACAGAAGCTAGGTACCAGCTCAAGGTGATAGAGCATAAGGAAGCAGAAAGGTATCAAAACCACAGTTTCTAGTTGCCTCTAATGTTCTTTTTTCTACCATAGAGTTTCTGGGTTCCACCATGCACTCACATCTCCCTTCATATCCCCTTGACACTGGGGTAACTCAGGTTCTCTGGGGGTAGGGTCTTTTGTCAGGTTGACCCACAACCACTTAATTTAGCTCAGGTTTCCTCTCTCCTTAGACTCTCATGCAGAGACATTACATCCTTAGTGCTCCCTAGAACAAGATACATTATGCTTTTTACTTTTAAACTCAGCAATTTATTCATCCCATTCTTTGAAGTATATAGACTCTTCGTTTGCATGCGCTTCTGAAATGACTGATTGACAATGCAGATTACTTAGTCAAAAGGAAACAGAAAAAAAATATTCAAAGAGAAAGCATAGATGGGCGTTTGGATAAAATAGACCTGGGTTTCAGTTCATTTCTGACTTACTTATCACTCCTGCTTCAAATCTTTCATGTCCCCTCATTCAGAACCTCAAGACACAAGGGCTTTCCCTCAATTCCTCACATGCACTTCAGGGTGTCCACTCACGCTCCTGCTTCTTCTAGAATATACTTCCTCCTACAAATCATTTGAATAACACCTATTATTTTTGTTCAGGTTTCAACTTGAATGTTTTTCTTCATTGAGACCCTCCACTGGCTTCCTGCAATTTAAATCACCCTGTCTTCTTTCATATCAGTTGCCACCGTTTGTAGTATATTCCTGGTGGTGTTTATTGGTGAAATACTTGTCTTTTCACAAAAGGGAAAGAGCTCCATGAGAGCAAAGACCATATTAGTTTGGTTCATCAGTGCTCAACCCATAGCCTGTAACTGAAAATATTTTGGGGTGGGATGTAAATTGGTGTAGCCAATATGGAGAATAATATGGACATTTCTCAAAAAATTAAAAATAGACACACCAGGGGACTCCCCGGTGTCGCAGCAGTTGAGTGCTGCGCTGTGGAGCTGTCGGCAGTGGCGACGCGAGTTCGACACCCGGCCGGGGAGAATCCCACATGGTGCGGCAGACCTCTCCTGCCTCGCCCGCTGCTCCCCTCAGCAGTGTATTTCTGATCTGCTTGCTTTGCTCCCCGCTCTGTCTCTGGTGAACCCTCTCACCACCCCACACCTCTGGTCTGTACCCCAGCTTGTATGTATAAATAAACAAATCTTTAAAAAGAAAAACAAAGCAAGAAAAAAACAAATTGTAGGTACAGAAAACAGTTTCTGTTTATGCCACAGGAAGGACGTGGGTGGGGAAGTGGTTGAAATGGGTAAAGGATTCCAAGTAGATGGTTACAGGTAAAAACTACACTTTTGGTGGTGATATGATGTAGTGTTTACAATGCAGAATTGCAATGATTGACCCCCAAAACTTATGTAATGTTATAACCCAATGTTACCTCAATGAAAATTTATTTTACAAAAGAAAAATATTTTTGAGTGAATGAATAAATGGTATTGGTTAAGTCACTCAACCACTAAGAGTTTAATGTCTTTTTCTGTACAATGAGAATATTGATTCCAGTTTCCCAGAGCTCTCATTAGAATGAAACGAGCTGTCAAGTCTAACTGGTTCAGAACAATAGTTGGTGCTTTAAAAATATTATTCAAAACCTGAGAGTTATCTAACTTCTTTGACTAAATTATTTTCCATGTGACTTAGGATAAGTATTCTACCTATCTGTTCCTTTGTTTTCTTTTACTATTATTTCACATGATAAAAAAAACACAAAAGGCAGCTATTTCATAATTTTTCCTTTGTCCAGAACTTTTGTACAGAGAAGTAAAATACAACTTGATATTTCCAAACATATTACATATTACAATGTAATTTGTGAGCAAGATGAAGAAAGTATTTCTATCCCACTTAGTGAACAGAAATGTTGATAGACAAATCAAAAAATTTTGCATTAAATCCTTTTAAGCTTAGTGGGAGAGACAAGTTCTAATGGGGTATTAAGCGTCCATATTGCTTTTACCCTTGGCTTTTCTTAATTTTGTTTCTTCTGTGTTGGGAGAATTTGATGACTCTTTTCCTTGCCACAGATTCTTGATAAGATTTTCCTTTGCCCACTCATTCTTGTGATGTTTTGAAAGGAAATGAATTTTTTGTTGCCTGTGGTTACTCTACAGCTGTTATCTCAGCGTCAGTCAGGAACAATCTATATACACATTCCTATAATTTAACACCCTGACTAATGAGTTTATAATCCAGTTGATTGATGACTATAAATGTATCTTCATTCTTGATAGAGCTAAATAAAAGATAAAACGTGCATGGTACTGCATTATGAATGTCTGAAAACTGCTCCGCTGGTTCATTATTTCTTAGGTCCCAGAGACTGCAGAGCAGCATATATGGCCTGTCAAAAGTGGGAAGCTGACAGTGTGACAGCACTAGTCCTGGGGGTCTTCACAGAACAGGCAGTTGGGGTCCTGGTCGGCTGGAGATTCCATCTGAATGGTGAGCGAGTGCACAGGAAGGCTGTTGCTGAGGGCTTTAGCAATCTCTCTGCGAACAATTTGGCTGTCCTGGCTGGCTGCTGTTGATAAAGAACCACAGTGAGATTGGCATTGATTGCACACACATAGTCAACTGCTAAATCTCCAGCTTTGAGTACTTTGTCTTTGACCTAGAGGTGTGGGGCACGAACAGAAGGAACTCAGGAGGAAGGAACCAGGTTGGCTCTGACAACTGGCTGCATTCATGCAGACCAGGCAAAGGGGAATGCTAGTGCAGCAGAGTGTCCTGTCACTATGGGAACTCGCCGCCTGCAGTTCTCTCTGGGGTCAACTCTCCTAGGTGTTGTGTATAGAAGAAGAGAGACGCTCCAGAGAAAGTCAAGGCGGAACGATTTCCTATACTATCCTGCTCTACCAGGCCCCAGGGACTTCGGGGTTGCAGCCCTTCTATCTAATCAGAACTTATATCAAGGCCAGTGACAGGAACCAGGAAGCATTTAGAGCTCCCCACAGACCTTTCTTAGAGCAGCAGCCCTCGCTGCCATCTTTTCTCTTGTCCTGAATGGTATCGGGAGGCTGTAAAGTTCCCTCTGTAGCAAACCGATTGTTTACTGGATTCTTCTATTTGCAGTGAAATATTGGTGTAGTCCAGACTATAAATTCCCTGGAGCCAGATCTATGCCTCTGCATGAAGATGAGGATGTCTGAGAAAGCACAATCCCCAAATAACCGCGATGGGAGTTCCTGTGCCCTGCCTCTAAGTAATTTATTGAGTTATAATTTAGTAGCCCAACATCCTTGGCTCAAGCTGTCTTCTGAGGTCGTGAAGGACATCCCACTATTTCCTCAGCCGTATGCATGTCATGACAAAATCACCTTTCACTTCAGGAAGAAAATTTTAGGGAAAAAAACCCCCAAATCAAAGAATTATCTTACATGCTCATATAATTTCTAGCCATCCAGGAAAGCTTCATTTATTTAAACTAACACATGTTTCAGTCTGCTAGAGCCTTAAGGATGAGACTTGTGTCTCCATCTTTCCATCTTCAGTGCCAGGCAAACCATTCTCTACACAGAAGATTCTCAATGAAGATTTATGTTGAATTCATCCCCGTGGTTTTAGGGGCAGGGCACCAAGTCAAAAAAGGTGAAGTCTAGTTTCAGAATCTAAGACTTGGAAGTTCTGAACTTGCGAAGTTCAGAATCTAAGACTTTCTTCTGCCCTCTGTACTTGGCCTCAAGGGATGTCAGATCACTGTTTCTATGACAACATCTAGAAGAGCGTTGGTTTTCAAAGGTCCTTGGCAATACAAAACACTTTGCAGTTGTTTTGACAGGCGACAGACACTAAGGGCAGTTCTGAAAAGAAGGAAAATTACTGACTTTACAGGACAAGGACTAAATTTTGTCCAGAGTGTTTACAAAACTCACTGACCTGCAGCAACATGAACTGAAAGAATTACTTGGTTCATTGTTAGACACCAGATGTGCAAGCTGTGCAGAGACACCACTCCATCCACCGCTAAGATGAGCTCTTTCACGCCGCTGTAATTCAGATTCTTTGGCACACCTGACAGGAGGGAAGAGTGGAGATTATTGCTACCCAAGTAACACAGCTCAGTAAGATGGCTAAGTGGGGCTGCAAAGTCCTCGGCAAAATATCAGTTTCTCTCCCCTGTGCTGGTTTCTTCAAATGTTTCCAAATCACAGTCACCTAGCAATTTCAAAGGGCTTAGCATTCACGAGACAAAGAATATTGCAGAGTTTACCATGCAATAATCAACAACAGTAATCACTCTCTGATTCCAGGGTTATTATTAAACCAAGGTATTATTAAACCATTTGTGCTTTTCTCAATTATCTTCACACACACTCTGGAAAGCAGAATGAAGTGACCTGGGATTTGGAATCAAGTCATCTTGGGTTCACATTCTGGCTACAATTACAGTGAATTTACCCAAATTGTGAGGCTTCTCTAATCTCAGCACATTAGTAAAATAGGTGTGGTAAAATCAATATGCAGTTCACAGAGTTCTTTGAGGAGTAAATCAGAAAATATGTGCCCTTTGCGAATGGTCGTGCCATACAAATGTTAGTTATCCAGTGCTCACTTAGTGAGCTGTGTTAGCAGGGGATCCTAACATGGTAATACCACCTCATTCATTGGTTTATAAAATTTCTATTATGGTAGTTACATCAGTCAAGATTCAATGTCTGGGTGCCAGAATGTAATAGTTCGACTGTCATACTTGTTTCTGAAGGAAGGTGTGGGGCACACAGGAATAAGGCCTTCTTTGGGGCAGAAGGAACTCGGGTGTCCCTAGCCTGGAAAGAGAAGGCTAAAGAAATAGGACCATATTTTAGTCAAAGATTGTCATACAGAAGATGAGAGGAAATGAATGTGTGAGGATGCTAGCTTTGGTTAGCTGCAGAGAGAGAAATCAAACCAATGGTTAGTTAGAAAGATAAAAGATATCAGTTCCAGACAGGTATTTAAAAAATCAACTCAACCTGCACGACAATGGGGCAGCCACTTGACATTTAAGTAAATCCCTCTCCTCCTGAGAAGATGCTGTAGAAGAGATTTCTAAGCATGACTGCTTTTTAGCCTCCATTTCAATTACATTGATACATACACAATGGAAGTACCCAGTATATTTATTAAAAAATAAATACACTTCAGCTTCATTCCAGTGCTCCTGAAGAAAAATCTCTAGTGGATGAGGATATGAAATCTATAGACTTTCAGAGTGGTTCTCAATCTTAGAGGCACATTAGTATCACTGGGGAGATGTTAGAAATCCTGATGACTCGATTATATCCCAGAGCGATTAAATCAGACTCTGGGATTAAGAGTCAGCCCTAGTATGGCCATAGTTTTGTTGGTGACTTTGAGCCACAGCCTGTAGAGAATGTTGCACTAGCATTTCCACGTCACCGGGATATAGTGGTTCTCAGATTTGGCTGCATGTTAGGAAATATCAAAGCCAGTCCTCATCCCAGTCAATTAAACCATAATCTCTGAGTATAGAACCTGGGCTGAAACATTGCTAAAAGCTTCCCAGATGATTGCCATGAGCAAATAGGTGAGAATCACTTAAAGGAATAGTGAATTCTCGCCCTTCCTTTTGTCAGGATTAAAGAATCTTGCTCTTGGGGATTTCCTCCCGAGTCTAACTTACCATTCTCTATAGTTTGAGTTTAGTTTACTTTCATTTCATGTATCAATGTATTGTTTCATGGAGGTAACACGGTGCTGGTCAGCATGTTCTTTTATTCTATGAGCTGCAAAAGGTTCCATGCTATAAGCACATTAAAGGCGACCTTGGTTCAGCTTAACCATCAAATGTGTGTGGGGTCATGGGTGAAATAATTATACTGCAATCACTGTAATAATAATACATCTTTATTGAGAACCTACTCTATGTCTGTTTGTGCTAAGCACTTTATAGTGATTATGCCATTTAATAATTATATAAAAACTCTATGAGTTAGTTTTCAATGTTATAATTCCTATTTAACTCAGGGCGAGGAGAATGAGAGGTAGAAAGGTCCAGAAGCCTTGTAAAGACTATATAGACAAGTGGCGGAGCAGAGAATACAAAATTCTAAATTCCACACTCTAAGTGTGAATTGTTACGTAAATATTAGATTTCAAGAGTTGCAACCCCAAAGTGCCTAATGTCTGTCATCTTTGGGGAGTTGCAATTGACCTTTAGAACACCTGTGGTCATTCATCTAGGACCCTTGAGATGAAGTCACAAACCCACTACCCTTTTCTCTCTTGCCTTTCTTTCTTATCTCTTTTATGTAGAAACAAGTTCATCATCCCTTATTTTAGTCTAGAAAACAATGTTGACAAGCAAAGGAATATGCTTCCACTGGCCTCAATGTTCCACCAATCTTAGAAAATATTTTTCCTGAAGGAAAGGCTGCAAAGATATTAATGCATCCAGAAAATAAAAGTGTCAAAAAGTAATTTTCCATACATACAATACATGAAAAAAAGAACCACTCAACATCACTCATAATTATAGAACCTCAAATAGAATCAATAATATAATATATAGTGTACCTATCAATTAGAAAAGAATCAATAGTTTGATGATGTCCAATGATTATGAGACTATGAGTATGGGCACTGTCTTGCTTTTGATGGGAAATAAATTGTTATGGAATCTTTGGTAGAAAGAGTAATATTTACCAAATTTTAGAATGCTATTTCTTTTGAAATAGCAATACCACTTTCAGGAATTATTCCATGGATATAAGGTGCTAAAAATATATATGTACAAGAATGATAATTATAGCATTGTTTGTAATGTTCGTTAAGTATGTAAGCAAGTACATGGACACAGTAGAATACTTTGTAGCTATGAAAAAAGGGGGTGTATCTATGTATGTATTAATATGAAAGATCTCTAAGTGAAAAAAAGCAAGGTACAGAACAAAATAAGTATCAGTGTAAAATCCTGTTGTATAAAAAAAGACATGTACACATATGTTTATTTGTGATGTGTGTGTGTGTGGATGCATAGAAAGATAGATATGCATCTATCTATTTTTTCAGAAAGGCATATATCAACTTATTTACAGGTGTTACCTCTGATGAATGAGACTAAGAATTCAAAGGCTGGAAAATGGAGAGACTTTCTCTTAATCATTTTCTACATTTCTGCATTATTTTAAAATTTTACCGAGTACAAGTATTCTTTTATGCTAATGTAATTTGAAAACTGGATTTAAAAATTAAGCATCTTTCAGAGATTAGTTACTTTCCAGTTTCAACAATTAGCTGCATTTTTCCTTAAATAAAATAATATAGTCTTCAGAAAGGAGCTATACTGAGAGAAAAAAACGGAATACAGTCATCTCCAATTGTGGATCAGTTTGTCTTTTATTCCCCCCTTTAGGTCAATAACTTCCATAATAGCAACAACAGCTGCAGCTCAGCATTTGGCCCTCAAGCAGGGAAACGGGTGCATCTGTGACTTGACAAACCAAATATTGTTACCCTGAGAGCAGGGAAGTTGCTTATTATTCTGTGACATTGAATTCCATTTTCTGTTCCACTGTCGCCAACACTGTTATCAGCCACCAGGCATAGCAAGGACAAAGTCTCTACACAGAGGCCCATGAGTGACCATCAAAGAAGTGTGAGCCGAGCCCACCCCTACCCCCGCAGAATGTGTCTCTCTTGCATGAAAACATGCTGGACAAAGAAGAAAAGTTGAAAAGTTGAGCCAATGTCTGGATACTTGGGTTCATCTGAATGTTGGCTAGGATACAATCCTCTATTTCTGATTGAATTTTCTAGGTGATATTCCCAGTGCCCTTATGTCGGTATCCTTGAAGTGGTATGAATAGACTAGTCCAGTGGTTCTCAAAGTGTGATCCCTGGGCAACAGGATCAGTCTTATTAGAAATACAAATTCTCAGGCCCCACCCTAGACCTGCTGATTCAGGAACTGTTAGGGTGAACTCAGCAACCTGTGTTTTAACAAATGCTCCAAGTGATTGTGATGCCACTAAAGTTTTAGAAGTGCTGACTTAGCCTGACAAGGAATGTAGGTAATCCATAGTAGTTACAATGCTGCTGGAAGGACACATTTATGCAGTTTTTCTTAGTTCTTTTCTATATAATTAAGGATAAATTTATATTTTTTCAAAATCTCAATTTCTAACTGCAGTGTTTGTGTGTATTGTTTTTACATTGTGCCATATAATTTAGTAATTATTGGAGCAAAAACACACCAATTCTTTTTATTTGTTCCTATAAAACTAAAATCACAATATTTGTTTTTCCAAAAATTCCTCATATGTTCATATTTTCTCTATAATGCAAATGAACAATGAGTATGCCTTGAGGTCATTCCCTTTTGTGATTATAGGGAAAAGAAAACATTGATCATTATAATAATAAAATCATTCCTACCTTCCATGAATATGATGGAGAAGTCCTTTAAGATAGTGACGGTACTGGTCAAAACCAGGATGGAAAAAACAAATGTGCAAACTGGGTCAGCCATTTTATAGTCTGGCTAGAAAAGAGAGGGACTTTGGTTAACTGAATTCACACCTCCCGGCAGAAAGTATGATTCATCGAATAAGTAAAACTCTCAGCATCCTTGCCTCTCTCTTCCCCCCTTCACCCACCTGATACTTGACACCTAACCCAAAGGCAAAACTTCCTGAAAACTCAAAGCTTCCTTTCAGCTTTAACCAGTGACTGTAGAATGGAGAGCACAGGTCACCCTCTCTCCAGAACTTAGGAAGTAAAGGAATAATATCCCTCACTGCTCTCTAAAGAGAGCTGCGTTGATCGTTGATGTCTCTCAAATGAATAGAAGTACAGAGAATGGGATGAAAATATGCACAAATTTGCACAGGAATCATTGATGTTTTGGCCTTAATTATGATGAGAAAAGGGCATTATCTATTCAGAGGTTATTTTACCAAGGAAAGTGGGAGGTACCATGTTCCCCACCCCACTCAATGAGGGGCAGAGCCGAGTGTCCAGGTGACGCTATGTAACATGGAAGGCAGGTGGGTTGAGGGGAGAGAAGAAAAAGGAAAAGTTCTTGTTCTTGTGACCCAACTTGCACCCTGGTACTGGGACGGCAATATTGAAGGAGACACAAGGAGGAGAGACGTGTAGAGACATGGAAAAGATAGGTGGGGAGACCAACATGGACAGTTATCTTGATTTGTACTTTGCTTTTGCTCCTTTGGTCCCAAATTTGCCTGGTCCTTTGTTCCTTTCCTATGGGATCAAGGTCTTTCAGGCCTTGGTAGCCCAGCTTCAGGTCAACCATGTTTGGCTGTGCATTTGCCCAAAAGGAGATGAGTTCTTTGTGTATTATATTGGGAAACTATTCCTTAATCTATTCTCTCTCTGCGCATACTAATTCTTTAAGGTTCTTTCACACTAAGAGTCTGCTTTAGTTTATGTATACAGATGGTGGAACCCCTTAGATTATGCAAGTTTGAGGGTCCTAAAAAATCCTGCTAGGATTTTTATTTTCATCTAACAGTTACATATAACCAAGGACTGGATGGACTTTGGTCTTGGCACATGGGATTAGCTTATTTCTTTTCCTCTGATTATGACACATTCATAAGGCAGACAAGTTTGACAAAATTTCAAGGGTGTAAACTGAGGCCTCATTCTTTCTCTTTCTCTTCCCCACCTCAATTGGAGCTCTTAACTTCAGGGTAAAACACTTGCTATTCTGCCCTCAATGGAAGTTTTTGCCACAGAAAAGGCCATGCCTAACTACCTCTAAGAAACAAGACATCAAACCAGCATTTGTAAATGTATTGTCAAACTCCACTAACCCTTACAATTTTGAACCCTGTCAACTTAAAGTTTTCAGGGAGCATCTTGTTCACCTGAATTTAGATATGTCTTTGAAATTTTTATTTACAAGTTTTCAGTTTTCAGTGGTGTAATAAAGATTCCCTGCTAACTGGACAATAGTGATATAATAGCCAGAGGTGAATTCTCTTCTCCATTAACCCCAACCTTCTACCAAACCTACCTCTATAAATTCTTAGTATAATCAAACAAAAATCTATAGCAAATATTTCTTGTTTATGGTCAGAGGTTCACCTGGAATCCATTTCCACTTTCCATTATCACCTTGGCACTTAGAGAAGTTACCTCCTCCTCCACCTCCATGCCCCATTTGTGGGTGATTAAGGTAGTCAGTTACTCTACCCTTCCCCAGCCATGCCGTAGGTACAAGACCCAAGGTAAGTCAATTGGACTTCCTTTCCCAGAGATATAAATTTTCAGCAAAGTGAAAAGAATAGGAAAAAAATAGTAGGATTACATTCATTTCAGTATGGTGCTTGGGACAGAAGTTGGATAGTTTTTTCTGAAATCTACATCCCAAAATTTACTCTTATTTCAACCTTGACTGTCCAGAAATATCTCCAGTAAATTTCAGGCACTAAATCTGCTTCTTGCTTAAAATGAACTAGAGATCTCTTTGTTACTCAGAACCCTAAAACTCTAAGGTATTTCTGATTCTATTGCTGTCCATCTTGACACTATGACAAAAAGAACTACTTTCTTGAAGGACTGGCAGCTCTACAATTAGAGACAAGAGTTTGTAGGAATTTGGAAACTCTAAGGTTTCAGGCATTGGGTGATTGTTTAAACTATGCAAAGTAGTTTGTGTAGGTAGACTTAGTCTGTCTACCCTCATTTAAATTAATATTGGAGAGTCAGCTTTTATATTATCTAATTTATAAAATTGCTCTGGTGGGGGGACACTTAAACATACTTACCTTAAAGTAGATAATAAGGGCACTGGTCAGCACACTGATGCTCTGAAACAGGTCCCCAAGGGTGTGCACAAAAGCTGCTCTCACACTGGCATTTGCTTGCACTTCCTTGTGAGTGTGGCCAGAGTGTCTTTGGTGCAAAATCACACTTAGTCTGAAAAAGAAAACAAGATCCTTGGTACACCTGAGTCGAACTCTTCAAAACAAGCAAGAATGGAAGAGCACGTATTATCCAGAGTGGCAGACAGTTGAAATGCTAATGCTTTTTTTTTTAAAGATTTATTTATTTATACATAGAGCTGGGGTACAGGCCAGAGGTGTGGAGTGGTGAGAGGCTTCACCAGAGACAGAGCGGGGAGCAGAACATGCAGATCAGAAATACACTGCTGAGGGGAGCAGCGGGCGAGGCAGGAGAGGTCTGCCGCACCATGTGGGATTCTCCCCAGCTGGGCGTCGAACTCGCATCGCTGCTGCTGGACAGCTCCACAGCGCAGCGCCCAACCGCTGCGCCAACAGGGAGGTCCTGAAATGCTAATGCTTTAAAAGGTGCTACTTTGGATGAATTTCCAACGCAAGATTTTTGATTATAAAATGGTAACTTTAAAAATTTTTTATAACACCTAAAATTTTTGTCATAAAATTAAAATATTTTTTCACCTAAGGACAGACAGCAAAGATTCACTTCAGGTTTTCCATTCATCTACTTAACACAACTGTTTCATGTTAAAAATGGAAGTATCACTTCTTAAAGGAAAAGCAAAGATTTGACAAGGACGGGAAATAACATTTTTTGGGATACTATCAGCGACTGTACTAGGCTTATAAGAAGTGAACTTCATCAAGATTGGATTTTTCAGTTTTTCATTTTCTTTAATTTTATTCATTTCCATGAGAATTTGAAATCTGCATAATTTATAATTTCTTAAGGGCCACAGCTAAGAGTGTTGTACTTATGTATATGTAGCTATTTATTAAGAGAGTGGAATATATTAATGTATTATAAATATTTAAATATCCTGGAACAGACATTCAGGGAAAAAAACTTATTGTTTAATATCACGCCTCCCAGTCTATTTGCAAGTAAAGTGTATGCTAAATCTCGGTCATCACCGCGAAGTGGGATGACTGCTACCCTCCAAGATTTGATCATTGCAGAGTGTACAGTTTTCAGATGATCAGTATTTAGGCATAAATTAATCTGCAGTTAAGAGTGTAAGTTTCACTTGAGAGCCTGGTATGGCTGGCAGTTAAGAGACTCTCTAGATCTGTCATGTACGCACATCACATTGTCATTCATCCTTATACTCGTTGCATGAAAAAACATAGAAGTTACTTAGGGACTCTTGTAGGCAAAACACTGTTAAATGCTTGTAGCATCAAGGTGAATGAAGACAGACGTGGCCCCTCTCTTGTGTGACTTTAAGTGTGATGGAGAAGGCAGAGATTTAAAACACACACCCGTAAATGGTAAATGCAAATTCTAACGTTTTGTAAGAACTGGTGCTATGGGATAGGACAGCAGAGGAGCCTCATTTAGTTAGATGAAGCCATCCAGCTGAATTTGAAAAGTTAGGTTAAAGTTAAAAGGACTAAGAGAGGAGGGACTATTTCAGATAAAGAAAACTGAGCATGTAAAAGCCTTAAGGCTATGGCAATCATTTTTATTCTAGAATCCTTTCACAACTTCTTTCAGAACTTTCCATCCTGATTTTGGGTCCCCAAGGAAGAGATTTAGTCCCAAATTACTGTTCTGATATTCCTATACACAGACCATAAATCATGTAGCAGCACTCGAAGCCTGTAATACAGGTTCTGGGAGAAAAATACTGCACTTAGTATCTTTATCCTTAAATAACTACCTACTTGAATGGAAAAGTCAATGCTTTTCAATTCCCTTGTCTTTCTAAGTATTAAAAAATACCTGCAATTAAGGTCAAAGTTCATAAGCAGTTGCAGTAAAAAGAAAATTTGGACGATATCTCTTTAGAAAGTCAAACTCAATCGTCGAGGTCCCGGATTTATGCGGCAGTTATCTAGGAGTTTCCTTCATCTTTGTGAAGCGTGGACACAACCTGTGAGACATATGACTCTGGAGAAACCCTTCACGTTTCACCTCATCCTGCTGCCTAATAACTTACTGTTCTCATCCAAAGAGGGTGCTCTTGCCCCCCAGTCTGCAGCAGCATTTGCTCTAGCTATTCTTCTCCTAGTGGTGATAGTTTGCATTGATCTGCTCCCATTTTTATCTCTCGGTGCTCGTGTGAAACACATTTTCAAGTTAACCATTGGAAGCGAGGATCTAGTCAGTGATAGCAAATCGAATACTACTCTTCCAATTGTTTAGCGCAGAGATTTTGAACAATAGTTCACAGGAAGGTGGGAAAACTGGAGCAGGTAACAGATACAGGGTACAGGAATGACCTATGGAACGTTTTCAAAGTGGACATGCTTGGATTTCCTCTAATTCCAGAGGTTCTATTGTGGCCTCTTATAAACCACATCTTAAAATGCCATGCTTTCTCTGCCTTCTTCACTTTTAAGTATGAGCCTATCTGTAGCATGTATTCTGGTGCATTGAGAGATGGATGGATGCATGATGAACAGCATGAACTTCATGTTGCTGCTATAATAAATTCCCACAGAATCTTTGTGGCTTAGAACAACATAAACACATTTCTTAAGTTTCTGGAATTCAGAAGCTTAAATTGTGTTTGCAGGGCTGCTTTCTTTCTAAAGGCTCTAGGGGAGAATTTATTTTCTTACCTTTTCCAGCATCCAGAGGTTACTTACGTTCTTTGACTCCTTGGTTCCAGGCTCACCCCTCCATCTTTAAGGTCAGCAGTATGGCATCTTTTCTTGTCTCTGACTTCATGTATCCCTCTTCTAAGGACCCTTGTGGTTGCATTTGACTTACCTAGATACTCCAGGACAATCTCCCTATCTCAACAGTCACCCTTAACTTAATCACATTTGCAAAGTCCATTTTTCAGTTGCAATGATTAGAATGTGGTGATCTTGGAGGGGCCATTATTCAGTCTACCACAAGTAAGAGAGAGAGAGAGAGAGAGAGAGAGAGAGAGAGAAATAGATAGACAGGTAGATAGATGATAGTTTTAAAGGACAGCTGCCCAGAATGTCTGTCATATGGGAAGGAAAAAAATCAACCCTAAGAGGTCAAAGCTCTGGCTTCAAAACAACTCTCACAAACAGCTAGGTAATGTATTTGGGAAAGAAAAGTCCAGCATGGCAATAATTACATGTCCAATAAGACATGATCACTCATAAGGTGCTTTACAGACGATCTGAACAAGAGAATGGAGCAACAGGTGGGAACAGCTCAAAGAGAAATTTTCACTAACACAGGGAGACTTCTCAGGCTGCCACAGTGATACAAAGATAAGATAAACTGCTTCGAAGGAAATGACTTTCGTTACTAGTTCTGGTAAAACATATAAAAGTAATGGCTGTTCCGTGGAGATGTTGAAAAGGAAAATTCAGAAGTAGAAAGGAGACTGAAATATATACACTTTAAGTTCCCTTCAGGCCCAGTTCTCTGGGAACCCATAATATGTTCACGAGACAAAACTTGAACAGGGTAGGTCACATGGCAGAAGAATGTCCAGCAGCTACATTCTGGGTCTCATGGATCTAGATGCAATCCTGGTTCTACACTAATTGTCAATTTACATAATCTCTCTGACCTTCAATTTGCTAATCTGTAAAGTAGCATTGTGAACATTAACCTTGATAATATATGTCAACATTTTCTAGCATTGTCTTTGGTAGATAGGAAGCATTCAAATGAGAGTTATTTGAAGGTGACATTAAAACACTCTTCAGCACAAGCAGCATTATTCTGAGTTTTAGGAGCCCTTTAAGCACTCTGACACATCTCTTGCCTCTCCACAAGTGGAAGGATTAAAAACAAAAAGTTCACAAATCTTTTATCCATACGGGATAAGCCCCTGGGGTAGTTTGTGGGGTAACTTACATGATATTGGCCACCACTGCACAGCTCGACACGATGATCATTACCGTCGCCTGGATCTGGTAATTGGGGTGCAGCAGGCGTTCACATGCCAGATACACCAACACACCAGTCACCACCCAGACGCACAGGATGGACAGCAGGGCACCAAGGATCTCTAGCGAGTCAAGCACACAGACACCCACACGCGGGGAATTCATGAATCACCTTCAACTCCCCAGAGTCATAGCACATTAAAGTGGCTTCCCCCAGATTAAAAAAAAAAAGGCTAGAAACTGGTTCACTCAGTTTCTACACAAAGTTTCTATGCTCAATTTCTATACAAAGCAAAAGTATGGATGGATTTTAGCGCTAAGATGAGACACTTCAATGTTGCATTCATAAAACACCAGCCTCTGAGTTCATTATGCTCCATATTACTAATTTCCAGAAAATTTTTAAAGCTTATTAATTTCTGCCTGCCCTTGCTGTTTTCCTCAGAATTTTAATTTAAACAGGTGTTAAAATGATTGAAACTTATTAGGAGATGAAATACCGAGACACAAAGTAAAATGTGTTTAGCAACTTTTAATTTCATCATAAAACATTTACAACTTGCCTGTGTCAGTACCTTCTGTGAAATAAAATAGTAAGAGAAGACTTCAGATGGTACTTGATGGAAAGTGGACTTCATTTGCCAATTCAACAGTATAAACACGCAGGCAAGCTCAGAGGTATATCAACCCTCTAACTGATTTTAAGAACAACAAGGAAAAGCAGTATCAATATGGAGACACTTGTATTAATATTTAAAGGTAAGATAGTGTTCAACCTGCCCATGGAGTACAGTGTATTCACTCACTTAGGAGTTCTTTGAAACCTCACTCTCATCTTGCAATCACCTTTGCAGATCGGTCGAAGGCCCAGTCTATGGCACATCCCATAATATTAACCTCCCCGTTCTTACAGCTGAGCTACATAAGGTGTTTTTTTTTTTACCCCAGTGTGGAGCTATTGCTTCCCAGACTTCAGCCATTTTCATTCAACCTTCATAGTTTATGCTATATCCACACGCCAGTTATCTTAAAAGCCAATTTACTTTTCACATTTAGCTTCTTCTTAAACAACGTTATTAATGAAGCTGCATGTCTGATGTGCTAGTTGATCTTCTCATACACATTAGGATAGATCATTATTGTCCATGTGACACATTGTCATCTGTCTTGCAGCACTGGTACATTACACTATGGGAAACGGGGAGACATTTAGGACATGAATTTAAGTTTCAGACACATATGGTCTGCCAGTTACTGGTGATGTGATTTTAGACAAGTAACTTAACCCGCTTGAATCTGAATTTCTTTGTCTGTAAAGTAAGTACAATAAAACAGTACACCTAACAAGTGGCGTATGTTATAGGTTGAGCTGTGGGCCCCCCAAATTCATATGTTGAAGTTCAAACACTCAATACCTCAGGTGATGACCTGATTTGGAAATAAGATTGTCTTAACTTATGTAATTTGTTAAGATAAAATGAAGTCAGAATGGAGTAGGATGAATCCATAATCCAACATGGCTGGTGCCCTTTCTGAAGAAGAAATTTGGCCACAGACCTGCACACAGGAGGATACCCTGTGAAGATGAAAGCAAGTCAAGAAATGCCTAAGATTGGCAGCAAACCACCAGTGAGTAGGAGAGAGCTGTGGAAGTGATTTCTGCTCACAGACCTCAGAAGAAACCAGCGCTGACATTACCTTGAACTTGTTTTTCAGTGTTCTAAAACTTTAAGACAATGAGTTTCTGTTGTTTAAGCCCCCTGATTTCTATCATTTTTCTATAGAAAATGTAGGAATCTAATACAATATGCAGCAAATCCCCCTAGGAATGTTGATTCTCTTATCAGTCTAGCCAGGTTATTTAAAACTCCCCTTTGCAGAAGATTTCGAGGATTAGGGCCAAGAATTTCTAGTTAGCCAGAAAAACAGGTTGGGTTTGTAGTTTCCTCCCCATGAGAGTCCAGACCAGGATATGCATGTCCAAACCTAAACCCAGGGTTAGAAGGATGGCGAGACAAGCACTGGGGGGACCCCAACACCACCCCCAAAAGTCAGGCATAGTATCTAACAGAGGACAAAACAAAGAGTCAAAAATTAAAAAGTAACCACCCAAAAAAGAGGCCACTGACAAACGCTATGAGGACTGCTCAGAAAACTATTAGAGCAGTGGGCCAACCAGGCTGTGGTTCTGCCAGTCTCACCTCGGTATACACAGCAGTGCTGCCAGAGATGGGAGCCACCAGTGACACAGGACTATTTCAATTTAAATTAAGTAAAATTGAAAGGTCGGTTTTTCAGTAGCACTAGGCACATGAAAGTGCTCGGTTGACACATTTACTCTACATTGGAGGACATTTCCCTCAAAGCCGAGTCCTATTGGGAAGCTGGACACACGAACTGTCACGGCCAGAGTGAGAGAGGATATCAGCATTCCAAGTTCTGAGCCCTCCTTATGTTTATAAAATATCCTGTGTTTATGAAACTACTTTGGCCAATGGCACCAGAGAGGGTAATGTATGAGTGAACATTTATATGGAGAAATGAAGGCTGCTCTCAGCCTAAGGTATGAGTTTTTCGAGTACAGATCTGAAAGCATCTTCAGCTCACATTGTTGCAAATTCTTTCTATTGGTGTTTATTCCCTCATTTCTCTCTAAGCATTGAAATAAAGATGATTCAAAGAAGCCACAAAATGAACGTTTTCGTCTAAAATAAGAACTTCCTATTGCTCTAAGCTTGAAAACCCGTAGGCCACAACTGTCGATCTACAAGGTGTGTTCTGTGTCTAGTAGCGTCTTTAGCTGCAGGCTGACTATGTGAGCCTGTGCTACCCTTCTTTGCCCTCTCAACCCATGGAAAACATGGGGGTGTGACTATTTGCTCACATTTGCATAAGGAGAAGTGGAGATGCAATGTGTGTGTTGGGGACACTGATGGAAATAAACCAAAGTAGGCATTTGCCAGCAAATAAACCCTCGTCATGACTCATCAAGCAATGGCCAAGCAAGCACGAGCAACAGCTCAGGGAAAGACCCAGTTCTAAGAAAAGAGGAAAAGCAAAATTTCATTCCCTTCTTTTTTCGTGGTTGATTATTGATTGAGCAAGATGTTCATCTGGTCCATTCGCTGAATGCCTGGGGCTATGTGTGAGCAGGCAAGTTCATATTCCATTCCCAATACCCCTCTGAGAAGTTTTCCATTCTCAGCAACTCTCTTGGGCTCTCTGTTTATTTTGCAAAATGGCACAAGCTTGACCCCATTTACTCCCTCAGATGCAGTGACTGAACGAATCTAAAGACACTATAAGCTGAGATGCTCAGGCTGGGATGGCATTAAAGTGAAGTGTGTGTGCGTGTTGTCCCTTAGGAGTAGAGGAAGTAGCACTAATCTGGCTGTTCGCTAAATTAAAACTGAGAACACACCTTCCCAAGGTCACGTCTATTCTGTCCCATGCACCAGAGAGGTGCCTCTAAGGAATTTTTGAACAAGGCTTTGCTTTGTTCCTTCCATATTTAATCTTAGTTTGACTCTGCAGCTCTATTCTGCTATTAATGCTCAGTTGGTGAGTTGTACCTGCTCGGTGCCATCCAAAGGTCAGCCGCTTGGAAGGGGGCTTTGAGGACAGCCACAAGGAGAAGAGACTGAGCAGGAAACTCGTCAGGTCAATTAAGAGGTGGGCAGCATCTGTGATGACAGCAAGACTCCCAGCAATGTGCCCACCTGGGGAATAAGACATTTCAGGGGTTAGGGAAATTCAGCACGCAGCTAGTGTCATACATTTTCTAAACATACTTGGAGAAGCTGCCCCTGACTCCTACAACTTTAGAAGACAAAGGATCCCCATGTTGATTCAATCTACCTCTTCTTCCCCATTGGACAAGAACTCGAGACCCAGATAGTGGATAGTATTGAAGGATTTTTCTTTTTAAGATTTATTTATTTATACATACAAGCTGGGGTACAGGCCAGAGGCGTGGGGCGGCGAGAGGGTTCACCAGAGACAGAGTGGGGAGCAGAACAGGCAGATCAGAAACACACTGCTGAGGGGAGCAGCGGGCGAGGCGGGAGAGATCTGCTGCACCATGCGGGATTCTCCCCGGCCGGGTGTCGAACTCGCATCATGCGCTGCCGACAGCTCCATATCATAGTGCTCAACCGCTGCGCCACCAGGGAGGCCCCAGATAGTGGATAGTATTGAAACATGTAGAAAATGAATCTCAAAGGACAGGTCCCTTTTAGGGAAGCAAAGTATAGAGACTGGAAAATGTGGTGCACACTTGGAGGTCATCCTGGTTAGGCTGGGGCATAAGGGCTGAAAAGAGAAAAAACAACCAGGTGAGGAAGAAGAGTTATGGGCCAAGTTTTAGGGCTCTTATGCACCTGGCTGAGGACCTGGACTTTGCCTGTAAACCAGGTGTGGCGAGCTGGCCCACTGTTTGTTTTTGACTTTCCACTTTACCATCACCTTTACCAGTTCCATCTGCCCTGCTAATTTCTATGATCCTCCTGAGCATGAGACCCATGTTATAAATAGTGGGGAGCAGTAGGCCAAGGGAGGTGCCTTCCAGAGGGAGTCTTGCATGCAGTAATCCAGGGAAGCCTCGGAAGAGAACTCAAGCCATGCCACCTCCATCTTATTGTTTGTCACCATTTCTTGGTCCCTCAACTCTCATCTGGTTCTCCTTTGAGAAAATACTTCCAGTCTCCATAATAGAAACCAAAAGAAAACCTTGTTTTTTCTTCCTGAACAGGGTTTGTTGTTTGGGAGCAATAACCTTTATTGCTCTTACTACGTCTTCTCAGAAAAGAGCTTGTGCTGACTGATTGGTCCTCCCAGCAACGGTTTATTGCCTTGTGTACTACAAAGCAAAGGAGACTGTCAGTCATCCTCCCTCCATCATCAGACTCACCTTGTCTCGACTAATGATTTAAAAAAATTACATATATGACTCATAATTGCAATAATCCCCACAGACCGCTGGCTCGAGCTGTAGTTAATAACTGGTTTGTCAAAGTTTAATGGTCTGAAGCAAAGTAGTCCTCAAGCTTGTTACTGAGCTGTCAGTGCAAAAATCAGAATGATTCATTAGCCAAAAAGCAACATTTTGCTAACAAATCAGCTGTCCTTCCAATTATCCTCTAATGTTCCTCTAACTGCCAAACTTGGGTCTGATAATAAAGCTGTGTTAATAATGCATTATTTCTTGCCCGGAGAATGACTACATGCAGATAAGCAGTGCTCGCAACCTCAGCAGTAAATGATGGTGATGATTCTATGTGCTGGACTAAAATTATAGCCTAAATCAAGGAAATGAAACCTTACAGAGTTTCTTCAACAGGCTCAGCTGAGGCAGAAGGCAACTGAGAAAGAAAAAGGGGCGGGCTTCGGAAGAAGCATGTTCATATGGAGGCCTGGGAACTGAGAACCATTTTGTAACCCTCAGAGCTACTTATGAGATCAATCCAGAACACTGTGGGCAATAATGCCGAATCCCATAGAGCAAATTGTTTGCAAGAGGCAGTTTGCACCTGAACTTGCATTTGCTTCTAAGAGCATGGAGTACTATTGATAATTAATTCAATCATCTGGCCAGTATTTACAAAGCCCTTACTGTGAACAGTACAGGAACAGAGTAAACAAAGATAAACAAGGTTTAATAGATCACAGTCCCGCTCTTCAATGGTCTCATTGTCTAACGCTCATGCTTCGCAAGCTAGGGGACCAGAAAGTCACTCTCATGGGGAGCGCTGAAGAACTTTCACAGAAAAGACGGTAAAAACTAGTTAAGTTGTTTTATTTTTTTCTAAGAAGAGATATAAGCAGGAAAAAAACCAGAGAAATGAAGGACCACAGCACCTTGGTGGAAAAGCAGGTGTGAAGTGTTGGAGGAATACTAGGAATGAGGCTGGGCAGGTGGGTGGGGCAGACTCTTGTATGCCACGCTGAAGAACTGGAGTGATATCCATCCTCTGGGCACAGGGCATCATTATGATTGGGAGGCAAGGTTGTGACATGTTCAGATCAGTGAAGGTTGAGGTCTTTGCCGGGATTCCAGAAGCGATTTGAAAGCAGGAGAAGCTGGAGGTTAAGACACAAGTAGTTTTACTTTGCAGAAATGGCAAAGGAGATTACATTCCAGGCATGAAGGGAGGCAGTAGCGGTCGTATTTCTGAATTACTTGGCAAGATCTAAGGCGCAATGGATTCATAACAAGATAGGATGGGCGTGGGAAGAACTGAGTCCTGGAAGCAGAATCTACTAGTGCCTGGGCAGCAAAGATGGCAGTAGGAGAGCTGGGGAGCTGGTGGACCTCGCACATTCGTGTCAAGTTTAGAGCGTTGGTGTTAAGTACACATGACATTCTCCATGGAGAGCAGAGACACACCGATGGGACTCAGAGAAATAAATACCCACCTACCAGCATCAGCCTTGAGGCCTCTGACTGGGCCGAATCATTGTTTCCTCTAGATTTATATTTTAATTTTTTTTGGCTTTAGGAACAAATCAAAAACTTGTGGAGTTATTACTTGACAAGTATTTACTTAAGCAAACACAGTTTGCATAGCCAAATTTTGACATTTCTTAAAATTTTAACATCAGGAACCCTCAAAATAAAAAAGTATAAGTGGCTGAAACCCCTGAGACTCTCTGGTCCTGGTACAAAGTCAGCCAGTTGCATCTGTCTGTTACTAGGAATGATTTTTATTCCGAGATCCTTCCCACCCTCCCCCATCTGCTCCTGGCTCCCTGTTCCTATCTTGCCATCTTGAGCTTCCTCCTTCCTTGCTTGACTCTGAATAGTCTTGCTGCAGGAGACCTTTCCCTACCACTCGCAATTCCTCCCAGTGCTGGCCATATCACACCTGAGCTAACTCTTCTGGTTTTCAGTGTCCGTTTATCTAATTTTTCACCTAGAAATACCTGTTTCCATATAAACGTAACTCCTCCTTATGACTTTTCCACAATCAGGAATTTTCACCAGAAAGAGTCCCCCAATTCAACAGATTCAAAGATCCTTTAACAACAGACATTTTGATGTTTGTAAATTCTTTAAAGACTTCCTCCAATCTGCTCTGTACCCTGTAACCAGTTAGCGCTCGAAATGTAGTTCTGGGACCTGTGTTCTCCTCTGTTCTACATGTCAGTTACTCCCCAAGGACTACAGGATGACTGCAGATATACATCTGGCCTCACCACCCTTCTTGAACTCCCAATTACCACTCTAGGTTTATTCTTCTTCTATGTTTTACCCTACACTGCTGCCTTCGATAGGCTCTTCAGGTTGTAAGTCATAAACAACTAACTTAAATAACAACAACGAAATGATCATTTATTGGCTCAAATAACTGAGAACAAATCTGAATAGACTGGATCAAATGTGGTCCAATCTGAAGGTTAAAAAAATTACTGGGGATCTGCTCTGTCTCCAACTATTGGGATTTATTGTCCTACTGAAGACAAACTTTTCCATCAACAATAAAGTTGGGCATCTGGAAGGTCCTAATTTATATAGTTTCAATGTAGTATTTTAGAGGGAAGAGAAAGAGATTTTTCTCAGCCTCCCTACATAAAGACCCAAAGACTCTGATTAACCCAGTTTGGCATTGCACACCCAGATTTGACTATCAGTATGAGGTACTTGAGCTAAGAGATCCAGAACTGTGACCAGCATGGTGAGTATGAGAAGATGTATAGAATAGGCAATGATATGATTACGTTAGAAAGTGGCACCCAAATGGGGCTATATGTCAGAATCACTTGAATTTCTTTCTAAAACTACAGATTTCTTGTCTCGTTGCACACCTACCCACTTAAAATATATCCAGGTAAGACTGATATTTACTAAGCTTGGACCACAGCAATAATCAGGAACTGCTCATTCAGGCCCCTCCATCTGAAAGAACTATCTTATATCTTAGCCACCTCTCAATTCTTATCCCTCCCTCAAAGTTCTTCTCAAATCCCATACTCCACATAAAGACCTTCCACATTCCCAAAGGTAATGTGAGAATAATATCTTCTCTCTCTAACATGGTCAGCAATGGCTTTAGGAAGGTGGTAAGCTGTGGGTTGGTTCTTGAATGATGGTTGAGATTTTGATGAGTGTGGGGAATGAAGAGAAGGTTTTTTAATTCAAGTAAAAAGGGCTAAGCAAAGGCTAGATATCCTTTAAGTTACAATGAGTGTTTTGCGTAGAATGAATACATAGCTAAAATAAAAGAATCTTACAGGGAAGTAGTGTTAAAAAAAATTGAGAGTGTCTGGCAGCCAGATGGTAGGATGACTGAAAAGCCAAAGTAAGAGTTTTTAATTTGTCCAGGATGCCAGAGCTTCCCAATATATTAACCTCTTCTAACTTGGGGCAGCCTATAGGGCCTATCACAGAGGAAGACCCTAATCCAGTCTCTTCCTGATACAAGCACCCTTGTCAGTTTACCCCAATGCCAGTAAAATGTCCTGTGCTTGCCATGATGGGGAAAGGTTGTGAAGTAGGCAAAGGGGAGCCACTGAAGAATTTTGAAGACAGAATTAACATGAAGAGAGTAATATTTTAGAAAAAATCAGTTCAATATCAATGTAGTTCAAATCCCAAGTGATTATCTGTCACTATCCATCTAATTCCATTACTGACAAAATCAGTTCAGTATCAATGCAGTTCAAATCCCAAGTGATTATCTGTCTCTATCCATCTAATTCCATTACTGACAATACCACCTTTAGAACTCATAGACAATAATCATTAGGAATGAGAAGTAAAAGAGATTGATTTGCTCATACCAAGTGAATAGTTTCCCATTTCACTTCTAAAAATATGTCCTTTCAAAAGCAAAATGACAGATTATAAGGAAAAGTAGAAAGAAAAAAGTGAGTTTTGTGAATGGGAGATCATCTCATTTCAGGATAGTGATTACACATCAGCTGGTGAGACGATATCTACGTGCAGCATCCACGTGGATTCAGGGAAAAGCGGAGGCAGAAAGTAGAGGATGAAACCGGCCAGTTGATGCATCACCCTTGGCGTGGGATGGTGCCAGCACTTTGTATGGCTATGAATTTCCAGAATATCACCTTTATTAGACACATTTCAAATGGGTTCTGTTTCTTAGGTTTTCCATTTTGTCAATCTTTTAGATGAGTAATGGAATATTGCATAGGTTGTCCACAGTCTGTGACTTTCACTAATGACAAAGGATACCCCTCTGGCATAGATGTCAATGGATTTCCAAAGGGTACTTCCCTGACTGGAACTGCTAAAAGTAGATGCTTTGCAATTTTATCAAGCTTTTAAGGCATTTCCTTCCATAGATTTTCCCTGGCTCTAGAAACTATGTGATATCAATTATTTTTGCAAGCTTAGACTAAATGGTTATTTTCCAGCCCTGGATTTGCCTTGGACTAGATAAGTATAAGTACCTCTCCAGCTTTTAAAAGCTATGAATGCCTGACATATAGGCTACTAAAGCATATAACTTGAAGAAACAAATTAATTCTGATTGATAGCTGTTATAGTAATAATAATAACAATAATAATAGCTTAGCATATTCTATTTTTCTCCAGTCTCAGATTATTTTTAATTCAGCCCTCTTTTGGAACAACAAATAGAAAAAATGAAGTAAAAATATTGGTAATAGTGTAATTGGTAACAGTGGTAGCTATTGTAAATAGTACTGCAATAAACAGAGTTGCAGGTTTCCTTTCAAATTAGTGTATTTTGTGTTCTTTGGGTAGATTCCTAGAAAGAGATAGCAGGGTCATATGGCAGCTCTATTCCTAGTATTTTCAGGAATCAATAGAGACAAACCTTGAAGCTGACCTTAAATATGAGTCATCCAGGAGGGGAGAGGGAAGGGAAGAGGGTTTGGAAAGGATGAAAATGGGGGTGGGAAGGCAGGGAAGAGCACAAGGGAATATAGTGATGGACTGTAGTGCTTTGGTGGCGGAAGAACTACAATCACCACACCTGAAGGGAAAATTCATGTATTGTCCAAAAATTAACAACAACAATGTAAGAAAAAAGTACCACATTTAATTTTTTTAAATGATAGTAATAAAAGGCTCTCCCTATATTAAAGCATAAACTAAGACAACAAAACTTTAGTGAGAGATGTAGAGTATCTTGATAAAAGGAGAGATACCATATTCCTAAGGTGGGCATGGGGCTGAGGGGAGAACTGATAATTTTAGAGACTTTTGTGTTCCCAAGTTAAATTATATTCCAATAAAATCAAAATTATATTTTGATAGAGCTGAGCAAAATGATTCTCATGTTTAATTACAAGAGGAAATAGGAAAGAATAGCCTTGCCTTTTTCCTGTTAAATGAGGAATAATGAGGAAAGAACAGCAGATATTTTAACATGTAAATCTACATTGATTAAATATATTACTACTGACAGCAGCAATACAGATTGATGAAAAAAATCTTAGAACCAAACTCTATTATTTATAAAAACCTGGTAAATAATAAAAGAAACATCAAAAATCAATGGAGGAAATATTTAATTATTTCATTAATGATGCTGAATACTTTGTTAGCGTATTTAATTGAATATTGATTTACAATTAAAAGCAAAAAAAAATTGAACAACAAAATGGTATTCATCTCAGTGGATGGGGAAAGATTTTTAATATTAAAATAATGGAAGAGTTGTAAAAGAATATTTCCACATAAAATGTTTGCTACAATTACTTATAAAAAATTTACAACTTCTCTGGGTCAAACAAAAAATTAAACAAAAATTTTAAAGTAAACCACAAACTGGAAAATTATTTATAACAAATAAAATTTTAATGCCTTAACTATATAAAGAGCTCACAGAGATCAATATAGAGAATCACAAATTACTTAAAATGCAAATGACCAATAGACTTTGGAAATGCATTACAGAGGCAAACACAATTCACTAAGAAGCATGCAATACTATTCTAACAGCAGCAATGAAAGAAATGAATATTAAAGTATATTCACCAATACTATAACAAAGATTTTGAAAAGATTAAAATCAAATCTGGTAAATTTGTTAGATTTGGAGAAACACCATCATGTAGAATTGGCAGAAAATGGATTGTTTCAAGTTTTTTGTAGAGCATTTTGGCATTATGTGCCAAGAAGTAATAAAAATATTCATTTCCTTCTACCAATTATTTCCACTCTCAGAATCTCTTTGAAGAGATTAACCATAAAGGCAGGTAGAGTTTTATTGAAGATTCTTCATCAAGGCGTTGTCCGTAAGTAGGAAAAAACTACCTAGATGTCTAAGAATAGGAATATGGTTATGTAAACCACAGAGGAGCATATTACAGACTATTGTTCAGGCATAAAAATGTTTCCAAAATGTATTTGATGGTATGGCCAAAAGCATTCAGTATTCCCTAAACTATGTTTAAAAAAAATTGTGACAGATGAAAAGAAATAAAAATAGTGCCAAAAATACTTCATAAGGGTATTGGAGGTGACCACTCAAATGTGGGCTAGTAACGGATTTTGTTTCCTTCCATTTTCAAACTTTCTTTTAATATTTCAGCATTGATTTTATTTATTTTTTAATTATTTATTTATATATACTTTACATCACTGTTCATTTTTGTACAATGTTTCCTTTCTCAGGGGTAGTCTCCATAGAATTTCCACCACCAGTTTTCAAACGTACCTACAATGACCACGTTGTTATTTTATCCTTAAGAAAATATTAAATTTGACTTTCAAAGAAGAACCTAAGCAGCATTTCTGTGATGATGCAAGGTTTAAGTTGTTCAATCAGAGAAGTTTTCTTAATACTCACCACTTATGTGGCTTAAAGAAAGTGGTGATCCTTTCTTATAGGAATAGTAATATGGGACTAATGTTTTGCTTACAAAAATATTTTAAATTGTATGTGGGAAACGTATTTATACATTTTACGTTGACTGGTAGTAGCAAACTACCCGCAAACAATGTGTTAAGAGACACTCACCCACGACCTCTGCAACCATGAACACGAAGCACACCGCGGAGGCGACACAGAGCTTCCACTTGGCGCGGCTTTGCTCGTTCGCCCTCTTCTCCTTGGCCTTGGAGTGGCGGTGGCAGTGATAGATGGCTCCTGGCTCCAGCTCCTCTGGCTTCTCTCCAGGACATTGATCGTTACTCAAGGCTTTCTGCTGGAGTTCCACGCTACAGATGAGTTTGACAGAAGCAAGAAGTGAACCTGGCTGCAAACGAACACCGCACCCATTTCTAGAAACCGCTACTGGGACATTAGCTAACTAGCTAGGAAGTTATTGTTCACAGCTCCTTCCACAAGAAATAACAAGTGTAAGGAACAAGCATGAAATTTCCTTCTGAATTCTCAGCTACCCAAAGTTTTGCTTTTATTCAGTCAAGTTCTTATTCAGTCTATATTACCAGTAACTTGAGAGATCAAAGGAAAAAGAGAATGGAGACCCATACACTTTGGTGCATTTCCTCCCCTAATGTTTCACTTTGAAAAGATTTTGGACAAATCTTTTTGTGCTACTGATTAAAAGGGGATGTGGGTGTGTGTTACATATGTGCCAGGCTGGTTATTTATTATTGCACACAATGCTGTTAATAGATCATAGCACTTTTTCCTGCTGACTCAGTACAGACCCACAGAAACCTTCCTAGCATGGCTTTGCAGACTAGCAATCATGCAAAATCATAATGAGTTCAAATTCATACTGCCTAAAGCAGACAGTGCATATCAGTTCTGCTGAAATGCAAAGGATTATGTAGAAAGGTTTATAAGATTATGGAATGTCACAGGTGGAAAGACTCTAGATAACATTTAGTCCAACCTCATAGTTTCTTAGCTGAAGTAAAAAGTCAGAGTGGTGAAGTAATTCCCTGAGGTCAAATAGCCCAAAAATGGCTCAGCTGGGATGCCAAACCTAGAGGTTTTTCCCTTATGTGGACACTGCCTGCCTGCCTGAACAGCAGTCAGTACGCCCAAAACCAATCTCTCCCGATGCAAATGTCAAAGCCCACAATCCCAAACTAATCAGATTTTTTATTTTTAAATAAGCTTACTAGAAGGCATTAATTAGATTCTTAGAATTAGGAACTTTGCACTCATGGCTTTGAAAGGTATAAACAGAAATAAATTAGCTTCCACTAGAAGAGTTATTTTATCTGTCTCATCACCAGTCAGAATGAAAGATGGATGGTTTTGGCTTAGATGATGATTATTAATATGACTCTAATTATCTTTATCTTTGAGTTTTCTGAATAAAATAACATTCCTTATAAAAAAAAAACGTGGAATTACATGAAAGTACAAAAATGGAGAAAATCACTTGTAAACTTAACTGCCGTGACATCTTTTATTGATATTTTATTGTCTCATTTCATAATACAGGGATACCAGTTAGAATTTGGGGGGAATCTTTCTACTGAAAAAAAAAAACCTCATTCTTGATGAATTAATAACAGAATGTTAATGCTAGAATTATTTGGCTGTTGGAAAAGTCATGATGCATTTTTACTTGAAAAACATAGAAAAAACACGTCATGACTTTTCCAACAACCCAGTATTTGCTCCGTAATTGACAGTCTTTACAAGTATCAGTCTTCAGGTTGATTTATCAGAGCTCCAGATGTGTTGCTTTGCAGTTCTAAGTATGCTTCAACCTCAGACTGGTTTCTCCATGGTAGTGAATTGGTTGCTTGATATAATCAGGGCTAGATATTGCTTTTTCTTATACAGGAAGAGAGAGGGTCTCTATTTTCTAATGATAAACAAGAATCCTGAGGAGTATGCTGATTTGGTGAACGGGAGCTGCCCTTCATAGCCTAAGGGGTATGGATGGGCTAATTAGCTTAGACCTTGTAACAGGCAGATATTGGCTAAACCCAACCCTGTTGCCTCCTAAAGTTGAGAGTGGGGAAGAGGCTACCATATGGCTCAGTAGGGAAGGAATGCAATGGATTGTGACTGAGATGACAGCATCAAGATCCTATAAAAGATACAACTGTGGAAACTGAATCTTAGCTATGGCGTTTGTTAACATTTTCTTAGCTATGGAGTCTGTTAACATTTTCTCAGTTTATTAAATCACCTATCTCGTTATTTTTGACCTACAGAGAGCATTATTCAATATAGATATGTCATAACTTAATAAACTGATTTCCTATTAGTTGACAATTCATTCTTTCCCCAATTATTTGTTCATGTAAATACCACTGTGATTTATCTCCTTATAGTTCAATATATTATGCTTTGTTCAATATGTTATCTACTTAAAATGTAGTCCTAAAAGGAAAATTACTAGGTCAAAGAGTATCTACGTTTTTAAGAATTTTTGCCAAGTTACCTTTGGGATATTTATACCATGATGTTAATAAACTCAGGATTTTGAGCCATTTCAAATGAACTTCTTTGTTGGAATAAGAACTACTTGACAATAAGCAAGGAAATTATTTTACTTTTAAATATTGCTTCTCTGCCTTAGACTGTAAGATTAACCAGACTCTAAGATCACCTTACAGCATGAAGTCAGAAGTCTAAAAGTGGACTTCAGATAGTTCATGTGGAGATGGACTCCCTGCATATACTTATGCATTTGCTTCCTGAGGGAGCCAAGAGCCCACGGTCTCACTGGGCTTCCCAAAGAGTCCAAAAGACCTTGAAATATTGAATACTTTCTTTGTCTTCTCATTAGAGCAACGCTGTCTAGGTATCTCTAGATGCAGAACAAGCTTGTGATCTAAAATATAGTGCGATTTGTAGGAAGGAATTTAAAAGGAAGGTTCTAAAAAGAAAATGCTATGATGTATCAAAAACTGAAATATGAATAAGTTGTCAATGAATAATCACCATAGACTCCCACATATTCAAACATAGTCAAAATCTTTGAAGAATAAGAACAGTAGACCAGAGCAAAGAAATTTAATGTAGCATGAAAGAGAAAAAAAGGAAGAAACAGGGAAAATGGGTGAAAATTTAATGCCAATAACCTTTGAGTTCATTTCTAAAATATGAATTAGGAAATGGGGTTTTATTTTGAGAACTTGAAGAAGTTTCTATTTTTACTTCTATTTTGTATTTTACTTTTGTTAGGAGTTAAATTTCAAACCTCTCACTTCTGTATTTCCAAAACGGAGCTGGTAATAGTTTTCACCCTCTTATTTTGCATGTTGACTACATAAAATCATTTTGTTTTTGTACTTTCACATCATGTTTCCCAACCTTGAATCACTATTGCTGTGGAATAGTAGAAATAAAATCTTAGTTCCCACCATGCATTTCCAACATTTTATGTATTCATCCATTGATTCAACAAACATGTATTGCATCTATCAGATATGGAAATGATAACATAGTCTTGGAGACAAAGATTTATATCCTAGAAGACTGAGACAAACAGAAAGCCCGAAGCTGTGTAGTCTAATAGGCATATTATGTATGTTGTTATCTATATAACATAATAGACATATTATGAGAGGGAGAGAGAATGTGAAGCTACTTTAAATAGAGTTGATAAGGGAAGGAACGTCTCCAGAGGTGGTATCTCAGCAACTAGTTAAAGAATAACCTGGAGCAGACCTACATGAAGAAAAAGCGTCACAAACAGGTGTTGCTGGTGCAAAAGCCCACAGGTAAGAAAGAACTTGTCTGGTTCAGGAGCTTGTCTTGAACAGAAAGGGGGCAACATAGGTGGCTGCTGTGGCATGAATAAACTGAGAATGGAGTCAAATCAGCAGATGGAAGTCAGGTCATGCACAGCTCTGCAGGCCATTGTAAAGGTTTAATTTTCTTCCATGTCTAAAGGAGGTTGGAAAGTTTCAAGCAAGGAAATAATGTTACGTAGTTCATGTTCACATTTCTAAAATGATCACTTTGGGTTCTACTGCGAAGGTTACAGTGTAGAAGGGTGGAAGCAGAGAGAGGCTGGTGACATGGACTAGTGTGAATGCAATGAAAATGGAAAGAAGTAAACTTAGTGAAGGAATCATTTGGAGGGAGAATCCATAGAAGTTGTTGATCAATAGCATTAGTTGAGTGGGAATAAGAAAAAGATGGGACTCAAGGATGGTTCGTGGTTTTCTGTTAGGGCAACTAGGACACAGAACTCCAGTCCCTGAAGTGGGGCTGAGCAGATGGAAGTTACATATGGGGGCTGAGAATTGGACTCTGGAGTCCCACCGTCTAGTTCAACTGCAGCCTTACTCACTAGTCATATGACTATGAGAAAATTACTTAACCTCTGTGTGTTCATCAATTTCCTCACCTGCAAAATGGGGGTAAAGACAGCATCTCTCTCATGGGATGGATGTGAGATTTTAGCTAACTCATATAAAAACTTCAAAATGTGCCTGGATTAAGATGAACTAGAGGGTATTAGATGAAGAAAGACAAACACCATATGATTTCACTCTTGTGTGGTAGATAAATGAAAATAAACAAAACAAATGGACAGCTAAAACAAGAGAAAAGTAAACTTTTCAAGAAAAACTAATGGTCACCAAAAGGGAAGAGAGAAGAGGGGGATAAATTGAATAAAGGGGGTCAATTTCAAGGTGAAGGATGGAAGCTAGAATTTCGGTGGCAAATTTCATGTATAGATGTTGACTTATAAGATACATACCTGAAATCTATATAATGTTATAAACTAATGTTTCATCAATCAACAAATAAATTATTGAAAATCTTTTAAAAAGTGAGAAAAGTCAAGAATCCGTTACTATGTATACTTCAATAAAACAGAAGGAAAAGATAAATGCACAAAAAATATCAACTTTAAATTTCTTGTCATTCTCACAAGCCACATTACATTATTAACAGTTTTCTTCAGGAATGATAAAGTAGGTTGTACTGTGAAATAACTTTGGGGTTAATTGTTTTTATACAAGGCTTTAATTATCAATAAACAAACTATTCTTTTTTTTCTCCTTTGTCCACACTCATCATTCTAGATTCTCTTCCAGTGATAAAACCTACAAATCAGGAATGACCTTCCATTCCTAAAGAGAGGATAAGATATCAAAGAGAATGAGAACCTTGCTATCATTCCTTAGCAGTTCCTGGTCTCTTTTGCCCTCTGCTAATACTCTCCTCGGTCTACCCCAGAAAATGTCCTATGTCTTCTGTCAGGAGCCATCGGACAAGATGGCCCCCAGCGGTGAGTTCCGGCCCTAATTGCCTGAGTTGCTCATATAAGGTTAGGTTTCGATGAGGACTGCCTTAGATTTCTGTTTCCCCGTTTCATGTACATTTTTCCCAAACTGACGTCAGCAGGACCGTCCCATTGTTTCCCGTGCTGCGCTCTCATTGAATCCCCGACCTCAAACCACCCCGCGTCACATAATGTAACCTCCCCGTGAGTTTCACCCTGTATATGCTCTTTACCCGGAACAATAAATGAGACTTGATCAGACCTTCTGTCTTGTCTCCATTTTCTTGCGTACCCCTGTCCCTTGCTCCCTGCTTCCTCCTCAGGTGCAGCGTTGATCTGGACTCGCGGGCCGAGTCAGTCTTCAGTGCCTTGAACGTTGGCTTGAATGTAGTAGATACTGAGTACATATTTGTTGAGTTTGTATTTGATTAAATGCTTGTGAATTAAATGAATGATATGAAAGCGGTGTTTTGAGGAAAGAGAGTTAAAGAGAGTGGGAAATAAAAATGTTTACAGAATCAGATGTAATTTCTTGCCCAGGGCCAAATATCCAATTCCCTACCCCACCCCATTTTTAAAGTTTTTTATTAAAATATAATTCATATACCACACAAATGACCCATTTGATGTGTGTGATTTAATGGGTCTTAGCATATTTGCAGAGTTGTGAAACCATCATCATAATCTAATTTAGAACATTACATCACCCCCAAAAGGAATCCTATACCCATCAGCAGTTGGTCCCCAATCTCCTTACATGTAACTCTATCCCAGCAATCATTAATCTACTTTCATTTCCACACATTTGCCTATTCTGGACATTTCATCTAAATGGAATTCTACAAGGTGTGGGTTTTGTGAATGACATCTTTCAAATTAGCATAATGTTTTCAAATATTAGTATATGAGTACTTCATTGCTTTTGATTTCCAAATAATACTTCATTCTATCACAACATCTTATTTACGTGTTAATCGATTGGTGGACATATAGGTGGTTTTCCTTTGGGGAGAAGCTATCGTGAAAAATGCTGCTTGAAAAGTTTTATACAAGGTTTTTGGGTGTCTTCATTGTTATTAAGTAAGTTCCTAATGATGAAATCCTGGAGTCTCTGTGTTTTAATATTTTGTGCAGTTGCCAGAGTGTTTTTCAAAGCATTTACTCTTTCACACACAATATATGAGTGTTCCCATTTTTCTGTATCCTCTGCAATGCTTGTGTGTGTGTGTGTGTGTGTGTGTATTTATTATAATCATTCTAGTGGGTAGGAAGTGGTAGCTCATTGTGTGTGTGTAATTTGGTTTCATTTCCTTAATTTAATGTTTCATATGTTGAACATCCTCCATGAACTCATAACACATTTGTATATTTTCTCAGAGAAGTGACTATCCAAATCCTTCATCCATTTTTTTAATTGGTTGATTTATCTTCCTATTATTGAGTTGTAGTTGTCCTTTGTATATTTTGACATACATTCACTATCAGATAATAATTTGCAAATATTTTCTCCCAATCTAATTTTTGTCTTTTCATTTTTGCAATAGTACTGTTTGCAAAACAAAAGATTTTAATTTTGGTGCTTTCTATTTTTTTCTTTTATCATTTATGCTTTTGGTGTCATATCAAAAATAACATGACATATCAAAAAACCACAGTCACAAAGATGTAAGCCTATGTTTTCTTTTAATGTTTCCCTAGTTTTAGCTCTTACATTTAGGTCTATGATCCATTTGAGTGAATTTTTTTGGTGTAGTGTGAGAAAGATATTCAATTCATTTTTCTATATCTAAAAATATTTAGTCTCGCTGACAACATTTATTGAAAAGATTATTTTCCCCCACCAGTGAATTGTCTTATTTTATTATTCTTATTAAAAAAAAAATTGACAATATATATAAGGATTTATTTCCAGATTCTCAATTCTTTCCCTCTGCTCTATATATCTATCTTCATGCCAGTATTGTGCTGTCATGTAACTTTGGAAATCAGGCATTGTAAGAGCTACAAATTTGTCCTTTGTCAAGAATGTTTGCCTTTTCTAGGTCTTTTTTCTTCCATATGAATTATGGAATTAGCTTGTCAACTCTTTCAAAACTGGCAGTTGAGATTTTTTTAATAAATGCACTGAAGCTCTGTATTCGTTTGTGTAGTATTTCCATCTTAATATTAAGCTTCCAAGCCACAAACATGGGTTATCTTTTCAATTATCTAAATAAAGATCTAATCTTCTTTAACTTCAGTATTTTACAATTTCCAGTGTACAAGTTTCACACTTCAGTTCTTAAATCTATTTCCAATTATTTCATTATTTTTCATCATTGTTAATGCAGTTGTTTTCTTAATTTCATTTTTAGATTGTTCATTGTCCCTACTTAATGACACAACTGTTACTCATCTATTGCTTCTGTTACCTGTGATCTTAGTAAAGATTTTTAGTGGATTATGTAGGATTTTTTATATACAAGTTGCTGTCATCTATGAACACTGAGGTATCTTAATTGTCCCTTTCTAATCTGATACCTTTTATTTATTTCGTTTTTGTCTCACCTGATTGTCCTGGTTAGAACACATAATAAAATGTCTAATATAAATGGTTACAGTGGACATCTTTGTTTTGATCCTGATCTTAGGAAAAAAAGGTTTCAGACTTTCAGCTGCAGGTTTTCCATAGGTGTCCTTTATCAGGTTGAAGAAATTCCCTTCTGTTCTTCATATTGGGATTATAATGAATTTATAATATATTATAATGAATTTTCTCAAGTGCTTTTTCTGCATCTAATGACATGATCATAAGTTGTTTTTCCTTTACCTTATTAATAATCTGTATGTATTTTTGATTGCCATTTCAGATGTTAAATCAAGCATGCATTACTGGGATAAATCCAACTTGACTCTTGTTAACAATTCTTTTTTATGTTGCTGAATTTTTGAGGATTTTTGGATCTATATTCATAAGAAATATTGGTCTATAGTTCTATTTTCCTCTGATGCCTTCTTTTACTATCAGTGGAATATTGATCTCATATGTTTGCCAAAAATCAGCAAGGATGACATCTTGGTTTTGTATTCTTTGCATGAAGTTTTCTGAATACTAATTCAATCTCTTTACTTATTGTTAGGTCCACTTAGATTTTCTGTTTCCTATTCATTTAGTTTGGTAGTTAGATCTTCCTATGAACTTTTCCATTTTATTTAAGATTACATATATTTTATGTTATGCACTCTATCTTTAAATCAGTGAAGAATAGTTAAGAATCAGGATTAAAATAATTCTCTTCCAGGTTTATTTTCTTTTATTTAAAAAGAAAATAAAAGTGAGTTTGACAGTTTTTGTTATCATCGTTTCCTGAAAACCATACCCACTGATGAGGTAAACGAAGCCCTATAATCATAAATGTTTGGCTTTATTTGCATGAACAGGGTGCTAATGATTTATTTTAATGAGGGAAATACTGTCATTTCAGTAATGTAGAGATGCTCTACTAATAATGTCAAAGCGTTAACAATTGCTGTCCAAAATTTCTACCTGCTTGAACATGAGGCTTTGTTGTTATAACCTCAATAAATCATATCTAATAATATTTTCTAAGAAGAAATCATCCTTAATAATGTGAAACAACAGATGTGCTAGATTCTTTATCGCACATTATTTAAGCAAAATCATAAATATCCTAAGAAAAACTTCCCTTGCTATTGCTCCAGCATTTGATGCTATCAAACACAATGCCACTTTCTTCAGAATATTAATTTGGTTTCATGAAACAAACAAAACTCTACATGTATTATTAAAGTTTAAGGATTCTCTGAAATTCTGCTCCTAATGTAAATTCATCTCAGATTTTCATTCATTCACCTCGATGTGCTGAGTGTGTTTCCCTTTGCTACCCAATAGGACTGAATTCCTCCAACACCCCAAATTCTGATCCTTACAGGACTGACTTTACCAGGCAATTATCTCAGTCTGGAACTTTCCCTAACCCTACTTCCTGTGTTGGATTTCCCTAACCTTGTTCTAGGTCCTTTTTATTTTTTCAGGTCTTTATCACTTCCGAAAAGCTTTCTCTGACTTCCTAAGACCTAGGTTCACTTGAGATATTCTCACTGAACACCTTAGAATGACACACAGTATTTTGTAATAGCCTATTTCTCATATGTATTCTACATTAGACTCAAAGTCTTTCAGGAGGACAAAGATATGGGACTAGGAACATTTTCATCTCCACTATATATCCAGGTGTTTTCAATCAATAGCTGTTAAGTAGGGAAAATGAGTGAATATATTGTATATGGCACTGTGGTAAATATTAAACGTAACCAGAACTAAGTGGAGCATTAAACTCAACCATATTTATTACAGGTATGCACACTTGATAAAAGTATTTTATGATGAAGAAAAGAGCATTTTAAAAATCAATATAATCACAATTTTGTCACATCGTTGACAAGCCTTAATTTTATCTAAGTAATAAAATTTACTATCTACCCTAAGAATGGAAATAACTGAGGAAAATGTGTAAGCACATTACATTGTATATATCCATTTTCTGGAAGAAAATCTACACATGAAAAATACATTAATAAATGTGTCCTTTATGTACTTAGGATAGTCAAGGAATCAAATCTACTGTAGAGAGTGCTGCATTTTCCGGATATGAATTATACAAGTCAACCAAAAGTTTATAAAATTTTACAAAGTTCCCCCAAGTTTCAATGCAAAAGTTTCCAGTCTTGAAGCAGTAGGGTCCAGGGATTTATGGAATATTCAAGACAGAAAATTGTGAAGCAGAAATGAATGTCTGTTACCTGTCCAGAGTGCAGGCATACATCTTGGTGGCTTTGTCATTCACGAGGTAAGTTCTTTCAAGAAACTCCATGGTGGTCACAGTAAGACTTTTTGCTGCTGCTGCTGTTTGTTTGTTTGTTTGTTGCTGCTGCAGCTACTATTTAACTCACTGTCCAGTTTTGGAAGCAAAGCAGCTCTACAATTATCCACACATTTTTTGAAGAAAAAAATAAAAAGGCTTCCTGGACTTAAAACAACAAACCTCCTACACCAACATTCTGCTCAAATTATAGCCTCCTTGGAATATTACTTGGCCTCATTTTCTCACCCACAGAAACTCCTTTCCTAGGGAGACTTCAGATAGGATCATATCAAATGAAGTGTGTGCGTGTGTGTGTGTGTGTGTGTATGTGCGTGCGTGCGCGCACTTCCCATGTTATCTGATTCCACTGTGCTTTCTAAAAGGTAGAGGGAAGGGTTCCCTGCTAATTGCTGCGGTAGGGATTTGTTCTTCAGAGCACACCTGGATGAACTGCAAACAGCCACTCTTTTGTACACTAATCTGTTTTTTTCCTTCTCTCTCTCTCTCTCTTTTTTTTTATGGGGGGGGGTTGTCTCTTTCTCAACTTAAAGGCATTTTTTCCTGGGATTTAGCTCTAAGATGACCTCTCAGCAGCTGTCAGCATTTAGTTTTCCTCTCCTAGGACCATTTTGGGATTTCTCTAAGGCAGGGAGGACATGGGTCATTAGTTACTCTGAAGTCTGTAATCTGAAACAGTTTCTGGTGCGGCAGCTTTGAGGACCTTTTGACAGGCAGGAGAAGGGCAGGCTCAGATTCTAAATAAATAACAGCCCTCCATCACAAAAGAACCAGAACGATCTGTGTTCTCCCTGCCAGAGTCCCCTCTGCTGAGTACAGAATATCCACGTAAGGAAACCTTGTCAGAACTCTCAAGATAACTGCCCTTTGTGTTGTTCCCATGAGATCTTCAACCCCCAAACTGCTAGAATTTGACATTGTATTTCATTACAAAGCACTTTCTTTCCCAATTAATGAAGGGACTACTGCCCAAGGACAACAGCAGTCAATTGGCAGGCCTTCGGTTTGGGCTAGAGTATCCAAAGCTGGTACAGATGCATACAAGGGCGGGGAGTCCAGTGCAGAGAAGAGACATAAACCCTTGACCTGGGAGCTCCCATTTCCTCTTCTACTAACTTCCCAGTCAGATAAGGCAAGTGAATATAGTTCCAGATGAGCCCAATGGCCCAGCATTTGGGTAGTTGCCCATCTTATCGAGCAGAGATCCCACAGAATGACCTAATAACATTAACAGCCTCCAAAAAAGAAGGGGATTCAATACCAGTTGGAGGATCAGGGGAAAGCGATCACATCTATGGTGAGTGAAGTTGTACCTTTTATTTAGCCTAAGATTTCAGAACTCTCTTCTAGAACATAAATTCTAAGATTTCTTCATATGGTCCTATTGCCTAAACTCTTGTTAATTTTGCTCAGCTAGATGGCTGAGAAATTGCTCTGGGAGGCCATTTTTCTTTGCAGAAGAAAAACTAGGATTTAGTTTTAGCAGAAAGTATTTCCTTTTCCTGTATTCTTGCTCTTCATGTTGCAATATAATAGGTTCTTCGGCAGAGACAAAAGTAGCACCAGAAAATAATTACTAATCCATCTGTGCAACACGTTGTCACACTTCGCCCTGGGGCCATTTGTGAGTGGTCTCGAGCACATAGGGCAGATATAATATCGAAGTGAATAAATGTCAAAAAATGAGGAAACTGTTTAAAATCAGGCCAAAACCTGTAATTGCAAAGAAATTATGAACCATATTAAAAAAGACAAGGTCCATATATTTCAACAGGAAACTTGAGATTCTGAACCGTAAGTTTGTTCACTAGTGTGTACACAGATGCACACACACATTTAGGTCTGTTTATGAGTTTGTGAGAATGGAGATAATACTAGATGGTTAATGTAAAAGTTCTGAGACAAGGAGAAATTGAGGGTACTTGAGAAGGGCAGAGTCCAACTGATACAGAATATACAAAGGTAGAGGTGAAAAAAAAAAGGTAAAAAAGAAGGTGAAAGAGAAAAGAAGGAATGGGGATCCAAGCAAAAAATGGCAAGACAAAAATGTGTTCTAACAATATGATCTCTCCTATTTATTTGTAATTGAACCTTATCAAATTATCATTTCTGTAGGACCAGTAGGGTCTAATATTGATTTCACTCTGCTTCAACTTAAGCATACATGTCCACATACATACACACCTACAAAATGTAGATGTGCTCACGTATGATATATTTAAAAATAAAAAAATTGAAAGTATATATTTTTATAATATTGGGAAATGTAGGTGCTATTTTCATCCAAGGTTTGTGAGTTCATTAAGTTTGCCTTCAAGATAACTGCCACAAACCAAAGCTTCTGGTGTAAAGAGCAAGCTATATGGATTGCAGCAAGAAAAATTTTGATGTTTGAAAAAAGTTTTGCTATACATCCAGCTACGGATCAGTTGTGATCAAGAATTGCTTGATGTTACCTCATGTGAAATACTCATCTGTTGATGACTTTATCCTTTACACGCTCATTTTCACTGCACTGTCATTCCCTCCTCCCAATAGTCAGCAGAATGTTTATGAGGATTTTCCCATCCTCCCCGACTGACCTTTGATCCACTTTAACATGCACTGCCCACCAAGGGCCACTGGCCCTAGTCAGATCCCACAAGAGTCACAAAATATGTATTTGAAAGCAATGTGGATTAAAAAATTAAATCCTCTCTCTTGTTGACAGACGGTTGGGGTGGGCATTGTGCTACTAGTCCCAGTTTCCTAGGCAACCAACATCCAAACCATCATGAATTACAGGTTGTCCTCCCCGCCTACTCTCTATCACAAGCTTGTAGCAACTGAAGGGGCAAAACGCAATTTATAACAGTTATTGCTGGGAATAAATATTCTGTCAGCACAAGAACATCACTGACACAACCAAAGAACTGGTTCAGCATCCCAGGGCTGACTATTGTCAGCAACAATTACTTAATGGGACTTTCCTAACAGTGGCTAATATTTGAGCAAAAACAATTTACACAGGTGGCTTGAACATTACCTGGCATTTCGCTTGCAGAAAGGATGCAGAAAACTACTGTGGACAACTAGAGTACTGAGTTCTCAATATTTGCATTCCCCAAATGTAAACTTATATTTCAGAAATACCCCATGTTGCAGTTACTTGCATGTTACTACCTTTAAAGAGAGAGACATGAAAATGTACTTGTTTTAAAATAATGAATGTGGATTTTCATCCTGTTTTTCTCATCTGTGAAATGGAAGCATTCATTGAATGAATCTCTCTTTTTCAATTATGAGCATAAAAGAGATGTGTGTAAAAGGTTTTGTCATTATCCAGTATTTAACACATTCTGCAAAGGAGTGAGTCACTGCACACTTGGTCATGCCTAAGTAGGACATCTTGGTTGTCCTGAGACACTGGCTGAGACTTAGCAGAAAGCTAAGAACTACTGATGAATGGAAAGATCCATCAGAGAAGTACAGGTTACTGAAAAGAAACCCTAAGGACTTGATCTGCCACCAGCTGTGACTTTGGGTACAACCCTTATATTCTGGGTTCCAGCCTCTCAAGCACTAGATTTGTATCTGCCTGACACGCCCACTTAGCAGCAGAGAGCCATTCAGAGTGTGTCCTCATTCAGAGTGTGTCCTCAATAAAGAGGACACAGCAATCATACTCAGTGAAATAAGCCAGAAAGAAAAAGAAAAATATTGAATGGTTTCACTTATATCGAATGGTTTCACTTATAACAGGACTATAAGGAAACCAAATAGGAGAGAGACACTCAGCTGGGGAGGGGAGGGGGGAGGATAAGAGCACAAAATGGAATAGAAAAGAACACAAGGGACCATGGAGATGGATCACGGGTGAATTGGTAATGGGCTACCCAAGGGGAATACAAAATGTAAAAGACATAAAAAACAATAAAAATATATTAAAAAAAAAAAAGAGGACACAGCAGCAGAAGAACTGCAAACTCAACCAGTATAATCACCTACTAAAGATTCTGGGCTTGTGTATTCCCACAGGGACTCTGCAGATATTATTTCTAAGTTGGATGGTATTTCATTAGCAAGGTGGTTTTATGGTTATTTCTATAATGTGACTATAGTGTGACTTTTTCCAAATTTCCCTCTAGAAACAAGACAATAACACTGGAAAATTAATTGGGCTGTATTTTAAAGAACATCGTGACCTTTCACAACCATATATCGTGTCCTTTTCACAATCATATATTTCCTTCTTCTTTTATTTACATTGAAGTCATGATTTTAAGGCATTGGAAAAAGATAGTTAAACAAAAACATCCTTTTTAACAGCTCCTTAGTTTATTAATGCACAAAACTTCACTAAAAACTAAAACACTAAATATCTGAATTAAAAAAGAAAAGTGAGCGTGTTCTCTTGTCATTCTCTAGAATGCTACCATTTAATTTTCATGAGCACAGTTTACTTTCCTTTAGTGAAAGGCCCGAGGAGCCCATAATTCGTCTTATGAGAAAGACATTTCACAGCTAGTCCCCGGATGAATGCCAAGAGAGCAAAGACATAGCTCCTCTCCTCTTCTGAATCTTGAAGCCTGGATTTATTTGACTTGAGGCTGACAAGACTGCCTCTCAGGAGATAGTGTGGGAGACAAGACAAAAGCTGCCTGGAAGCTAAACCCTGAAAGAGGGAGCCATTGCTTTTCACGTCAAACCCAGGATGTATCAGGGGAAGGCAGCTGGGTTTTTCTGCTTGGAAGCACAACCAGGAGGCATTGCGACTAATTCATCTCTTCCTTTGGTATTAATGAATTTTTTCCCAGTGAGTCTACATTTTTAAATGCTGCTAATCCAATTGCAGCATATCTTACCACCACCATCAGAGGATGAGTCCTCTGAATTTGCATCCAAGCAGACAGATTGACGACTCATTGACAGCTCTTATTACCTTTTGCAGAATGCTGGTATTGGTCAGTAAGAAGATGATGGGAGTTTTCATTTCCTTTGCAGTCCCCTAACTCCAAAAGAGAAGAAAAATATTTATTTAATTATAATAAATAAACACATCACACACTATAGAAAACATATGATTTGGCAACAAATGTTTTTAAAGATTTATGTGTCTGGGGTAACGTTCCCCTTTTTACTTCAGAATCTAAAACTCAGATTTTTTTTCCTGAGTCATCACCAGAATTGTAATACTTACTTCATTCACAGAATAAACAGTTCATCCTCAACATTATAAACATCCAGATTAAATAGCTTCAAAAATAATATCCAAGACACAGACCACAATATCCTCCTCTCTTAAGTATTATTTATGCAACTGGAATCACTAATGCGAGAGATTATGAGCAGGGTATTGATAGAATTTGATTGGAATGGGATTTGACAACACAAGAATTTCCTTGTCACAAGTTAGCTCCCCCCAAAGCTGTAAGTAGTCGTCTTGGTGGGCCCCCGGCCATTTTCTATTGAAGAACAGAAGAAGAAATCAATTCTGTGATTAATGTGATATCCTAATGAATATTAATTCTCTATTGCTTCTTAGAATCATCATTATTATGGATATTGCTGTTGGCAAATGAGAGATAGTTCTTTTTAATCTGCTTTCTACTACGCAGTCATTTCTCCTTAAATTTTTACTAAAGATTAGGCCCTCAACTAAAGTGACATATACTGATTGGATTTGTCGTCTGCTCAAATATATCCATCCCACTGTTTGGTCAGATTACACTGGTCAACAGTGAGATCGTTACTGACTTTAAAAGGCCCTAATCTGTAGTATCTTGGTGTGCGGAACATGAATATGACCCTGAAAATTTTTTATTAGCTCTCGTTTTGAAGATATTTCATATAATTCATTTTATATGTTTACCGTGTAAATTTATCCAGTAGGACTGCAACAACATCCTAAATCAGCCTAAAATGATGGAATATTGCATCGCATTGCATAATACCATCATGTACACATCATCCAGAGTAGATTACATCATTTTCTGATGCAATGCAATACTACTGCCAGGCGGCTGCTGAAGGAAGCTGACGTCAGCAGCGCACTATAGAAAGCTCTGTCGGAAAGATTGAGCACTGAAAATATTTCAGACATTGTGCCAGACAGTTGAAGCTACTGTTCCATAGAACTGTTATTATTTTATCCATTTAGGCAAAATACACAACAGTAATGCCTTAAAAGTGTGTTAATAGAGTGGACAATTTCTGCTCTATTTGTGGGGAAGTGACATTTGCCAACCAGAAGAAAAGTATCACTTTTCAAGTGAAGAAGGCTTATCATCTTTACTTCGGATGCAAGGTTGGTGACCAAGACCAGCCTTGGGCCTCGCATAGATGCTGTGTGACATGTACAACACAGCTTTCACAGTGGTGAAATGGTAAAAGACCATCAATGCCATTTGCAGTCCTCATGGTGTGGAGAGAGCCAAGCAACCACATAAAAGACTGTTACTTCTGCTTGGTTCCTCCTCTTTCCAGTTGAATAACGAAGCAAAAGAAGTCGAGAAGAGTCTACCCAAACATTCCATCTGCATTGAGACCAGTTCCACATGGTGAGGGACTTCCTATTCCAGAACCTCCAGCAGAATATTCTCTTGATTCATCTGATGAGGACAAGGGTGAATCGACCTGTTCTTCTCCTGTTCCATCAGCATGCAGTGATCCAGATTTTCACTGTGGTGCATCATCAACCCCACACAGACCAACACAGGAAGAACTCAATGACCTGGTTTGTGATTTGGACTTATCCAAGAACAAGGCAGAATTGCTAGGATCAAGACTCCAACAGTGGAATCTTCTTAAAGAAGATGTCGCAGTTACTTTCTATCGAAAGCGCCACCAGAGCCTTTCTTCAGAAAGGAAAGTACTCTGGTATTCTGTTTGGATAATGAGGTCCTCATGAATGCCTTAGAAATCACCCACAAGAATGGAGACTATTTCTAGACTCTTCAAAACTGAGTCTTAAGGCTGTGCTTTTGCACAATGGAAACTGTCTTCCATCTATTCCAGTAAGCGCATGCTGTCCGCATGAAAGAGACATACGATAACAACGCAGCTACTGAATTCCATTGAGTATAACCAGCACAGCTGGCATATTTGTGGTTATTTGAAGCTAGTTGCCCTTTTAATGGGACTGCAGCAGGGATATACAAAATACATGTGATTCTTATGTGAGTGGGCTAGCCGAGCAAGTGAATTGCACTACTTGCAGAAGGAATGGACTCGCAGACAAAATGTAGCAGTTGGAGAGAAGAATATCCAGCACCCTGCTCTGGTCGAGGCTCACAAAATCCTGCTACCCCCCCTACACATCAAACTAAGTTTGATGAAGAATTTCGTGAAAGCCATGGACTGGACCTCGCCAGCTTTCCGATACCTGCATGAAAAATTTCCTCAACTCAGTGAAGCAAAAGTTAAAGAGGGAGTTTTTGTGGGTCCTCAGATTCGAGAGCTCTTCAAAGATGATCGGTTCAACATCTTGCTGCAAGGTGATGAGAAACAAGCATGGAATGTTTTTCGCCTAAGTGTCTACAAACTTTCTTGGGTATGTTAGGGCAGAAAACTACAAGGAACTAGTAGAAGACACGCTGATGCAGTATCAGAAACCTGACTGCAATATGTCTCTAAAGATCCACTTCCTTCATTCCCATCTGGATTTCTTCCCTGAAAACTGTGGTGTGGTTAGTGGTGAACATGGCGAATGTTTTCATCAAGATATCACATCAATGGGACAAAGATACCAGGGAAAATGGCCCACTACAATGCTGGCTGACTACTGCTGGACACTCCCCGGAGATGCTCCTAAACAGCTGTATAAGAGACAAGCGAAGAAATCTAAAAAGTAGTCTATGACTTGATTTTTTACAGGTATTAGCTGGAGGCCTATTACTATTGGCATGCATTTTGTGATGTAAACATCCATTTATTGCAGATTACAAAAAAAAACTAGAGCCAAAATTAGAATTTGACTGTCATATTCATGTTGAGCACATACAAATTGATAGGAAATGACTAATTTTATTTCAGTAACATGACTTTTGTAAAAATTTGTTGACCAGTGTTATAGGCCTTTGAGGATTCCACTCTCATCCATGTGGTCACCAACTATAATACAAATTTTTTGTTGCGTGGATATGATTATTTACTTTCTACCTCATGGTTTCAACAACATGGTATATGTACCTGTATCAAGCTCTCTTCTGAAGATATTTCTCGCCAATTTTCACTTATTAGACTCTCCAGCCCAATCATCCATTTTAACTGATATGAACACTGAGTATCACGCTATACACACCCAGTTGGTAAATTCAGTGACTGTGAGTTCTAATTCTGTTCCTTTTACTGATTTTATTGTGTCAATGAGTAAGTTTGCTTATTTGTACCCCAATTTCTTTTATTTAAATATTCATTTATTTATGCTTCCAAGAGCTGGCGTGTAGGTCAGAGATGTGGGGGGGAGGTGAGAGGATCCACCAGAGACAGATTGGGTGTCAGAACAGGCGAGTCTACTGAAACACACTGCTGAGGGGAGCAGTAGGCGAGACAGGAGAGGTCTGCTGGGCCATGTAAGAAGATCCCTGGCTGGGAGATTGAACTTTTGCTGAAGATAGCTTCATAGTGCTGAGACTTAACCCCTTGCATCACCAGGGAGGCCCTGTACCCCAATTTCTGAGCCTAAAATATTTGAAGAACGATATTGGGCCATTTCAGCACTCTTACGAGTAAAAATCACTGTTTTTCTTCTTTAGAGGTAACAGAACAATTCTCAAGTATTTCATATTGTTAAATATTCACATTAAAGACTGAGGAGGCTTTTGTGGACTATTTATGGATAAAATGTCTATTTTTGGAGAAAATGTACCATAATGAAAATATCACCTAAATAAAAATTTTAACATGCTTAATTTGAAAAGTAGCATATATCCATGGCAAAATGTGTTTAAAATTCAAGATTGTCGACAGTAGGCAATAAGTCCTCTTACATGATATCATAGACTAAGATCCAGGGAATAAATCAATTTTAAGAATATCTTGAATATCTTTATAAAATTCTTTGTGCATTTTTGAGCAAACAGACACACACCAACTCTCTCACACATATTTTTTTTTTTGCAACTCAACTCAATGTGTATTTTAGGAATGACTTATGAACATGTCAACAGTTAATTATTTACATATCATTTTTTAATTATTAATAGACTTTATTTTCTACAGTAGTGTTAGGTTTACAGAAAAAGAATTGAATAAAAACTAAAAGTATTTCCTATGTTATCTCTGTCCTTACACTCCATTATCAATAGAGGGTACATGTGTACCAGCAACGAATCTATATTAACACCCCAGACTTTACATTAGGTTCACTCTTGGTGTTTTACATTCTGTGGATATGGACAAATATATGATGACATGTATCTACTATTACAGTATCATACACAATACGAAATCTAATAGTGTTTTACTGCCCTAAACATTCTTTTATACAGAGCTTTTAAACAAAATTTTCCCAATGTTTATGCAACTGCTGTCTGGTGAATCCTAAGGTAACATCAATAATGAAGCTATTTTCTTTTCTGCTGCTGGTGCTGAGAGACTCCCAAACCTGTCTTCTACCTACTGGACCAAGAAGGTTTGATGGTACCATAACTCCCCCGTGAGTTTACAAGCAAATGGAACAGACAAAAAGTGAAAAAAGAGAGCAGGAAATCCTATGAGACAACTCAGCTCATTGTTCAACCCAACAATTGGCGCATTACCCCCTCTCCTCTTCTTCCTCCTAACCCTTGATGAAATTCCTGCTGCTAATGACTAAACTCTAAACTCATGCTAAGCTCTGGTGATTTAGACAGACACAATTCTCACTCTGAGAATTTATAATCTAAGAGAGAACTGCCGTTGAAAAGCAATTCACTGGGACACATACCATAGAAATCACAAAGTAGTAAACATGTCACAGTACTGCCAAATACGTATACCAAATAAAATAGTCATTCACAAAACATGAACAAAGAGTGGCTAGAAAAGTGAAAATCACCAGCCCAATTACCTTCCATGCCAACACCAAAAATTAGAAACTCCTATATAAGCCTGATGGATTATTAACTCTGACTCTGTCAATCAAAAACAATACGACAATACCACATATCATACATTATCTGGTAGTTTCGCACGGCTTTAAAAAAGAAAACCTCACTCTCTGGAATCTGAAATTACAGACAATGAAGCTTGTAATATTGTTTTAAACAGACATCTGAAAATGAAACATATGTTTGGTCATATGAATCCAAACATTTCCTGTCTTCACAAGAAGGTGAATTTTTCCTGGTTTGGTCTCATTGTGGAACTAATGACAGTGTACAAGAAGCATCAATAGTTTCTGTTTCAACACCCTAAGGGCAAAATTATCTAGTTGCTCTGCAAAGCAGATCTCTTTAATGGAGATTTCAGTTGTTCCTTACTCTTCAGCGTAGTGTTTACAAACACTCAGCCACTTATTCAGCAGATGAGAGGAAATGAGATGACAACCCAAAAAGGCAATTTAACTAAGACATTAAGTCATGTGAAAAGATTATTTGGAAGTTTGACTTGCCCATCATTTTCCCCTAAAAACTTCCACATGAGGCTTCTTTCTCCCAGTTTTCAAAAATAAAGGTGGTTCGTATAATAGAGATACTTACCTAAAATGAACACCTGAGGATGTAATAGTGGCCATAATGAAAGAAAGAAAGAGAGAGAGCGAGAGACAGAGAGAGAGAGAGAGAAAGAAAGAGGGAGAGAGGGAGAGGGAGGAAGGGAAGGAAGGAAGGAAGGAGGGAGGGAGGGAGGGAGGGAGGGAGGGAGGGAGGGAGGGATGGAAAACAGCACCCATCCAGTGGCCTCTCTTCTTGACAGAGGCATGTATTTTATAACTGATGGTACATTATTCTCACTGAATGAGTTAACCTGGTTGGTAAAACTGGCACTCAAAATAGTAAGCACCCAGTACCTGGAAATGGTCCTCTAACACCTACACACTGCCTCCTCTTTCTGGAACATTTCTTTTCCTCTGACAGTGCACAGGGATGACAAATTCTCATCCTGAGAGTCTCAGCTCAGGCACAGCTTCCTCAGAGAGCCCTCCTCAATTCTCCCTGCGAAGAACCACATGCGCCTAGCTATAGTTTCTCTCCTTGCACAACACATCATTCCTTTCAGAGACTTTGCCACTATTTGTGCCACCCTTTTTAGCTTTTTGTTTATGATCCCATCTGTTTCTGAGAATAGAAATTCTTGGAGGGTAGGGGATTTTGCTATTCACACTCTTGTATCCCCAGTTCTTAGTGTGAAGTATCTAATATATCATGAGTAAATAATGCAATTTTTAGAAATCAATGAATGAAGGAATGGATGATTGACTAGGTGGATGGATGGTTAAATGGATGGCACATATTGGTAAGATTCACAGTAAACCATTTGCATTCCTGCAGATAAGGGTATCCCTCTACTTACCAGGTAAGTTATCATAACCTTTCTGAACATATTTTCCTATTTACAAAATGGGATTAATTGGATTTATCTCATAGGAATGTTAAAAATATCAAATGCAATTATTTATATAAAAGCATTTCAATAACTTTTATAAAAGCATTTCACATATAAGGCTAATGATAATTTCTCAACAAAGGATATTTATATTAATACTTCATGTATAAAACCAGCATTTAATCAAGTAGGTAATTGCCTGAACAAACATGAAAAAAAAATCAGATTGTGTCACAGTTGTCAAGTGAGCTAACATGGAGAAAAAGTTATAATGTACTGGACTTTTCTTCCTTAAAAAAATTGGACTTGGCAGAGTTGTGAAGCTTTAATTGCACAACTAAGTGACTGATATTGGCCATATCTATGCATTCTTGAAATAGCCAGGGACAGCTAGAGAGAGAATCTCATACAAGCCTATGGATTATGGAAAGAAAAAGGATAACGCTGACATTTATCTTTGATAAATTATTGAACATCTACATGTTATTTTAATTATTTTTTCTCCCTAAAATACAGAAAGTTTATTGTACATTTCTTTTACTAAAACTTACAGAGTATACTTTATTCTAGTGCTATTTAATTTTCAAAGCACATTTGGACAGTAAATATGCATTTTAAAATACATGTGGAGAAAGCCAATTTATTATAAGACACGAGGAGTTCTGCATTATTTCTCATTGGTGCAAAACTAATTGACTTTTCCCAGTCATTGCACATATATTTATTTTTCCATTTTATCACCCTTATAATTGCAACTGAAATTAGAATAGGGTCCAACCACCTGGCAAAATTTGGAGCAGGGAGCTTCGCATTTCCAAGTATCCTAGCCATGTCAATGTTCCAAGCCTCAAGTCATTGCTAATAGAGGTCCCTTTCTCTCCACAATGGCCCCAATTTCCCATGCACATCTCCATGAACAACAATATCTGGTGATTTTTTCCCCCTGAACTGAAAATAAATTCCTAAAATGTATGTGTTATCTATGGTTTCAGAAGTGGGGTTGAAAATTGGGTCATAAACTAGGTTTTACACTGACCACATTAGCATCATGCAAATCTGAGTTGGTGGTCTTGTCATGTGAAATGAGACAAAAGATGAAAAAATATAAGCAAATGGGAAAATTTAGAACAGAACCAAACATGTAAGACAAAGTCACATTTCCAAATTAGAGGAAATTTGGAAGAATCTCATAAATGTAACAACTTTCTTCAATTTACCCTGATAAATGCAAATATAACCTGGATATTATGCTAATATAATCCTGTATATATGCTAATATAACCAACTGGGATCTCCTGGCATCTTGAGATATTCAGCTTCAATCCTAAATTCTCTGACCTATGGCAATCTGAAGTATCCCTGGATTTTGGCATCTATGGGGAGATACAAGAGTATGAAGGTGTCTGCCGCCAGGCTGTGATAACATCTTCATTTAGCAATGGATTAAAACAGAGAACTCTCCATTCATTTATTCACAGAAGAAGCCTGTGCACAAGAATGTAGCAGATTTACTAAGGACTGAGAGCAAAAATTGGGGAGGAAGTTAAATTGTAATTATGTGAGAAAATGGGGCCATTGGTGTCTGCGTTCTGAAAAGATACCTCAGTCATTTTGCTAATGAGTTTAAGGTTATCCCTGATCTTCTTTCACTTTGTCTCAAACTTTCCATCTTGCTGACTTCTACATCTTCATTCTTATTTTGTTATTTTCCCTTTTTCCTCTTGAAATCACAGCAAAATCTTAAATTATCATACTTGAAATAATTCAGGAATAATCTACTAGGGTCTGTTTGTTCTCAGTCCTCACATTAAGATGTTTATCAACAGATTCTCACAAATGAGAAGAATTTTTTTCACCAAAGGAATTCTGATGCTAGAATTTTGGTATCTTGAGCTTTTTCTTGCCTCTATTTCATCAAACAATGCTATACTGTGTGGCAGGGAGATTTACTACCATTTCCTATCTCTCACTGATTTTCAACTTCTTTCTTTCTGGACACAGGATGAGACCTCTCTGTTCTTTTAAAATTGGGTGTGGTTATATTACTAATTCCCAATGGGTTGAGGGTAAATGTCATGAATTGCTTTCTGGTAATTCAACTTATAACATGAATGGAAAAAAATCTTTACTGTTGTAGGCATCTGAGATCTGGGACTTGCTTGTATTGCAGCATAATCTAATCTTTTCTGACTCGTGCAGCATTCTAGCAAAAGAGGACATCCTCTTTGACTAAATCTAGTTACCAGAAGAATGAACACTTAGGACAGATTCTACCCCTTAACAATGTGGCGGTATTCCAAGACTAGAAAACTGGGAAAGGCACTACTTTTGAAGAATTTGTTCATAGGGATACATGGTCTTTCTGTCCATCCACAAATCTTCCTTTTCCTTTTCCATCCACAAATCTTCCCACCTTTTACTCTGTGCTGAACATTGCCTATCAAGAGTCGGTCAAATTGAAATTGTTCAGGCACGTTCTCTTCAAGTGCAAAAAAAAAAGGTAAAAGGTATCCCTAAAGTTAATCAACATAAAAGTTTTACTAGCCAAAACCCAATGCAGGTTTTTTTTTTCAGTTTCTTCATCAGTAGTTTTCAATGTCTTCATTGTCTTTCTGTGGTTTATATCACCACAGTTGAGAAATTAAAATAAACAACTTGTATGTGAGGTATATTAAGAATGACATATATTAAAAATTGAATATGGTAATGTTCCACAAATTTGTGCAAATTTACAAAATATTATTAAATTGTGGACTAAAAGTAAGTGAATTTTGTGGTAGGTAAATTATACTTTTAAAAAGTTGTTAAAATGACAATGTTAAATGTATAATTGCTTTAAATGTCTAATTTAAAAAAACAAGCATTGTTTTATGTTATAAAATTTTCATTTTACTCTGCACAGAAAAAAATATCAAACTTTCTTTTCAGTATTTTGAGGAGTATGATGACATCCTCAGGGTATTAATGGCTGATAATAAAATTAATTCATGTTTCTAATTAATGTTACATTTGAAGCTTCCATCATGTTATTTTCATATTGATAGCCTATTTATGTAAATGTCATCATTAGTCTCATTCTGGTGTCAGTTTCTATGTTGCATAAAATCAGGTAGCACACATTTTTAAAACATGAAGGTATTTGGTCAAAAGATAGAACTTTAGCCTCTTTGTCATCTCAGTAAACAATTAAGATTAAATGGTGGCACCTTCTGTCTACTATCATATCTTAGACCTTAGGAGAAAACGGTAGTTTCCCAGTAGCAAGGAGTAGTGAAGGTGGAGGAGGTGAAGCCTGGCCTGAGGTGAGCTGTAGGGTAAATGAAAGGATTATGTGGATTTTCTGCCTAGCCACAATTATCAGTAATGATAGACCTCTGTGGTCCTACACGCATCCCTGATGTAGGCCCCTTAAGTAGGCCACCTTAAGCAGGGTGTGAGCATGCGTGAGTGGGCACACCTGGGCCTTGGAAACTGAGGCTATAAGGGCAGCATCACAAGGCAGCAGCAGCAGCAAACAGCACAGCAGCAGAGAACCATGCAGGAGGGTACAATAGAGAGACCACGAGGGAACACCAGAGAGCCCAGAAAGAGTGAAGATTAGCCAGGAGCTGGGAGGCCTGCCAGCCGCCTAGCCCCCCGGGCCCCCTGCCTGTCCTGTACCTGGTTGCCTCACTACAAAAGATCATTAGAAGCCTGAGAAAGCCACTGAGGTCTCCAGAACTCCTCCTTTACCCGTCTGCAGGGATCATAGGAAAGCTGCCCCAGGGCTTCCTGCCGCTACACAAGCCTTCTTAGGGGATACGGAAAATAGAGAAACTTACCATTAATTCACTCAACAATTTTGGGGCACACCTCATCTATACCAAGAATGTACTCAGTGCTGGTGCTGCACGGTGACCAAGTCCAACACGCTCCTCTCCTGTAAAGTGTATATTGTAACAATACAGAGGAATGTCTGGTAGTGTCAGAAACCATGACAAGTTCAGCCATGATTTGGAAAGCAACTGAGTAAAGCATTTCCACACAGAGGAACAGAGCTCCATGGAGAGGGATGGAGACTAAGGTACTCCATGGAATAAAGGCAATGTGTGGCCATCAACAAGGACACTGAAATGCTCTGTGCCCCTCCAGTTGTCAGAAAGGAGATTTAGGCTTCAGTGAGGGACTAGTCAGCTCAGAGGTCTTCAGTGGAATATCCACCCAGAGCTCAAGTGTGGGGGAGACCTACTACCAAGCCCTACTGCCTCAACTGTAGCTTCATCTGGGCCCCTCGTGGATGTCAATCTTCAGAGGAAGAGTTCTTCTAGATGGCTAACCCTATTACAGGGGGCTGTGAGCAGCTCAGACCAGGAGAGGCTTAATGCAGCAGTGAAAACAGCAGCCCTGGGGGCAAAAAAACTCAGCTTGAATCCCAGTCCTTCCTTTTTGGAGAGAGGTAAGTGGCCTGAGCAGTTTAGGTGAGGGGTTTGGTGAGTTGTTTGATCAGTTTCATTATCTATAAAATGTCTATGATATGGCAGTATCTAATGTATTGGAATATTGTGATTATTAAATAAGAGTATGTGCAAACAGTGCTTTGATATTGACTAACTCTCCACAAGATATGCTATCTACTATCAAAAACACTTTGCAGCTTTTAATGCACAAAGGATCCTACTATAAAGCAACTAGAGCAAGTCTATAGGCATACAAAAGCCAGTTTATTGCTGCTTTTAAGTCTTAGTTACTAGAAAATAATTCGCTTGAGTGTAAATATCCAATAAAGCAGTAGCAAATGTAAATGACTAATTTTATATCCTGGTTTCCATTTCATTCAAAGCCCATATACCATGGGTTATACCATAAGAAGACTTTACATTTTATATTACTACAGCAATGTCTTCCCAAATTTTATGTTTGCAAACTTCCACAACTCCAGGTCTCCTGAGGTTATTTAAGGATGAGATATTATGTGATATTTGCCATGCAAGGTGGAACTTGAGCTTAATAGTCACACTTCTGACTAGGTGATATGATAAAGGAATGGAGAAGAGGGTAGCAGCCTGGAGAGGAAGGAAGAATGCTCAAGTGAGTGGTCAGGGTAAAATAATTCTTAACACTTTGTGGTCCGCTCATGTATTAGTACGTGTTTTTGTCACCAGTATCAGGTGGCCACTCACGTATTAATACGTGTTCATCTAGTCTCCGGTTTTTCACGCCACAGTGGATTTATTTGGAACTATTAGGCTATTTCTTTGATCGTACTCAGTCTAGAAGCTTTACACATTGTTTTGGTGAAAGTGTAAGGTGTTTTATGAGAGATATTACAGTTTTTTTAATATCCAGTAGTTCAGGAGTTGTGTGCTTATACCATTGAATGCTTATACCATTCATGCACAGAAAATGGCCGGCCCCAAGGGCTGGTAAATTTAAAGGGCACTGGCACATGAAGTGTTAAGAGGGCCTCCCTGGTGGCACAGCAGTTGAGCTGCTGTGGAGCTGTGGCAGCAGCACAGATGTGAGTTCCACGCCCAGCCAGGGAGAATCCCACATGGTGTGGCAGACCTCTCCTGCCTCGCCCACTGCTGCCCTCAGCAGTGTATTTCTGATCTGCCTGTTCTGCTCCTGCTCTGTCTCTGGTGAACCCTCTTGCCGCCCCACGCCTCTGGCCTGTACCCCAGCTTGTGTGTATAAATAAATAAATCTTTACAAAATAATAATAATTCTTAAGAAAATGCATTCTTCTCACATTCCTCAGCCTCCTCTTAGTCAAAAGTGAGTGTGATAAATGATAAAGGATACTTCGGCAGTCAGAACTCTGGCATTGGCCAGGAATCTCCTTTTCTTTCATGTTTGCAAGTTCAATCTAAATTATAAAGATAAAAAAAAGATGCCAGGTGGACTGAATCACAAAGAATTTTAGCACAGAGTTGGTCTCAAATGTTTCCCTAACGAAAAGTGGATAAATAAAAGAGTGTTAGAGACAAAGGCCATTAAGTTCTTTGTGAACATAGTGGATCTCTGAGATTAGGGTTTAGAAAAATCCCCTCAGCAGCTAACTTTACCATTTTCCAGCACCAAATCCAGATTTCTCTTTGCCTATAAGCAGAGGCACCTGGAATTTTTCCCAAAACGCTCTTACTAATGAAAGTAATCAAAGATGGATCTGATCTTTTCAGAATAGGGATTCTTGTTTCTCAGCAAGGAAGCCAAACCAAGGGGGCTGCCGTCTTTTATTTCTACTGATTTTGCCTCTTCATAGATGTTAGGCCTGTTTCCAAGGCTCAGAGGCATTTTCCTGATTAACAGTATCATGTCCTTGATTGAATTTCAACTTTAACTGAGTTATTTAGAATATTTTTTCCTATAAATTTACCAAAATTTTGCCATCACCCAAGAGCAATGCAGAAGTGAATCACTAAAGTTGTTTTGGTAATAAAAGGCCAAGTTGATAAGTTGTTCCACACATCAAAAGAAAATGATATCTTGCAAATGAGGAGCTATCTTGGAAAGAGGAATTATATGTTTGGAGACGTTTACACTTGGCATGGCTGATCTTTCCTTATATTTGTGCAAAAATTAATAGGGGTCTGCTGTAAAATATTCCTCTATCTACCTTAGTTTGGGACTGCTATAACTTTTAAGTTCTGAAAATATGACTTATCTGGTCTGATAATAAATTAAGAATGCTCTGTACTTTTTTAAAAAAATGAGCTATTGATCTTAGAAGATTTTAATTTAGATTAGTTCACTTAAAAGTGTAATAAACGGCAGGACTCACATGTTGAATCACTAAGGCAGCAATTATTTTAAGAATATCAGTCATCTGTGCTTCCAATTTAATCAAATTTCTTTGTAGAGTTTTTAGATGGTATTTGAAATAACTACATAACCTGTCTGTGAAAAGGTGTTTTGAGTTGTATGTCAAGAGTTGAAGAGAAATCAGAAAGACAACTCACAGTTTTATAAGACCAATAATGACAGATGGGCAGTTGCTTTTATTTTATTTGTGAGCAACTGTTGTTTTGCAAGATTTTTTTTTAAAGAGAGAGGGAGAAGGTACAATATCTGAACCAGAAAAAATAACATAGAATGTTTCTGAATTAAATTTGCTATGGTTAAAAGTTTTTCAAAAGTTAGGATAAGAATAATCACATGATTTTGGTGCCCCGAAAGAAATAATTCTTGTCATGTTCGTCATAATCAAAAGGGGAAGGAAGAGAGCCCCTGCTGTCAACATTTACTGGAAATTTTATTTTAGAAGCCAATCATTTCATCTTAAAGGCTTATTGCTGAACTTTTTAGGGTTCAGTTTTATCATCTTGGTCCTTGAGATGCTAGGACTTTCTGCTATGATGTATACAGCTGGCCTTCATCTCTGCATCTGAGACAAGGAGCCAACCCTTAATCCTATGGCATCATTTAGAACCATCTTTCCTCACATTTATATATAAGGTATGCAAAGCATTGCTATATAAGCTACATTTGAGGCATTCATTCAGTATGCTATTTCACTGATAATTAAAAGTTGAAAACCATCTGGTTTAACTTCACTGTGCACAGTAACATTATAAGGCATACTCTCTCCAGCAGTGGACTTGATGGCCCATTCTGCAGAACAGCAAAGAGTGGACTTACAGCTAGGACACTTGAAATTGCCCATGTCTGCTCTGAGTTGTAGCTAAGCCAACACCCTATAAACAGGATTCACACATTTGCCATTGACAGGGAAGCTTTTCCTCCTCCACAGAAATCTTTGCAAACCTTTCCCAAGTCACACAAAATAAAAGCACACCACACACAATGTAAGCAAAAACAATGCATTTGCTTTGCAAACGCAGCTTCCAGACAAGTAGGTAAGTCCTGAAATCCTCTTCCTATCGGCCTCCTGCCAAGCACTGCCTGGTGCTTTGGTGAGGGGTGTTCTGTGGTAACAACTCTGAAAAGGGTGGGCGTGTCCTACACAACTAAAATACAAACAATGATGTACAACGATGTAAACCACTGTTACCGCAATACAAATATTAATTAAATGAAACAAAAAACTCTAACAACAAGTTGTAGCTCTCTCTTCTATGCATCCAACAGATGGCTGGAGTAGCCAATATTGGTATGGATATCTACAAATTTAAATTTGATTTTTGTCTCCACTTTATTTTTTTACCTTATATTCTTATGAATGTAAAATATTGTCTTTATGTGAAAAAGGAATTTAGAAACTTTAAACAAAATACCTTTGCCAGCTTAAAAAAAAATAATCTGGAGCCACTAATTGCTTTGTACCAGCACTTCCTCTCTGGAAGGATCCTCCCCAGATCTCAGAACACCTGGTCCCCTCTCACCCCTAGGTCTTGGCTCTCTCTGCTCCTCAACGAGCATTTACCCAGCCACCTTGTAGAAAGTGGCTCCCAAAGCTCAGTGCCCCCTTTTCAGTCAAGTAACTACTGATCTATCTTTTTTCCACTTATTGCTAATCTAAGTGACTCTATTTTATTTATTTGTTTGTTTGGCATCTGCTTTCCTCACCCAAAAGGCATCTCAGAGAGAGAAAGGGCTTGTATGTCATCCGCATGACACACACCAGGTGCTCAGTGCATACTTGTACAGTGAAATAAAATTACACTCAGGAAAGAGTAGTTGAAGAGTGAATATTCACTGTTACTAAGAAAATTGCAAACCTGGTGAAGGGGTTCAGTGTATAACCAAAGGGACCCAGGGAACACAAGAAAGAAGTAACTTCCTCCAAAAGCAACAAAGAGAATTAGAGCAGACTGATTGGAGAAGAGAGGTCAGATGGGGGGGGGGGGTGATTGGCAGACAGCTTTCAGCTAATGCTCTGTATCACACAACTATCAACACAGTAGTTCCTCTTGCTACTTAGAGAACAAAGGAGGTGATTATCTTACAGAGCCTAAGATACAAGTCAGGTCTCCTTATTCTCACTTCTGAGGCTGCTCCTTCTTTCTGCAGGACCAGTTTGGTCATTGTCACACAGCTGTGGAATATTCCATGGACAAGGAAACACCACCTAGAAAAGGATGGCTTTCTGTCATGCCCCTCCTACCTGCTCCCCACTTCTTTCAGTAACCTCCAATCTCTTAAAATGACATAGCTGAGAATATGATGAATGAGAAGTAGGAATCTCAAGACTTTGACTCACTAAACAGGCAATTAACTCACATTTTAAAATGAAATGCCATGAAATGGGAAGGCAGGGGATTTAAAGCTGACAGAGGTCAGCTAACCTATGATGGGGGAATTCACTCTAGTGAGTACCCCATTGCTTAAGTGTTCACTAATAAAACCTAATTCCTCCAGACTTATTTTCCACTTTCTGTCATCACCAAATCATTGCTACTCCACTGAGTCTACGCCTTTGGTGTTCAATGCTGCGTTGTGTAATATGAGTAACAACTCAGAGGGGCGGGATGGGGGTATGAGGCGGGACCCTAGGGGCTCAGTGAAGTGTCTGGTCAGTTGAATTTTGGCATTGATTTTCTCATCTAAATCCTTAGCTAATTTCATCCAGTAATTTTTTTCACAGTAGACAGGTAATATGAATAGTACTTTCTTAGATAAATTTTATAAACCATAGTAGAAAAAAGAGTTCCTGCTTTAAGTGATATGTGTCTGAATTCTTCACTTTGAGGGCTAATAAGACAAACTGTCATCCCACCTGGTGCTGGGTCACCACTTCCTGGTGATCTAGTAATAGCTTATTCCAGCATCTATGAGCTCATGACCCATTTGCCCTGCAAGTTTGCTAAAAGAGCAGGTGATAAAAATGTAGCATCTTAGTAATCTGTCATGTTCTTACATTATAAAATACAACTCTACCCGTCTTCACCTATTGTCTGAACCTTTCCTGGCGTACCTACATTATTGTACCATGAATTATAATTATTTTATATATTACATCATCATCCTAAAATAAACACTGTAAGAGTGAGAACTAAGCCTCTCACACCCAATACTTTTTCCCAGTGGTCTAATCCTCACTAAGTATTATTGAACTTAGTTGAATGCCTAAAATGTCTCATAACACCTCCTGTATATGTAGAGCTAAAAAGCACTAGAAACTCACTGCATGCTGGCACTTTTACAAACCTATTATTCACATCTCTGAATCCAAGAGATAAGAATGCCTTAGCAAAGAACCATACAGTAGGAAATTGTTAAATCAGAATCCAATCCCAGTTCCCGGGCAATGCAGTCAAGTACAATACAGGGCAGCTTCTCCAAACTTAAAATGTTGTAATGGCACTGCCTTGCTTTTGACTAGCAGTAACAACTTCGCAACTATTTTCCTATGTGATCTTCACAATAGCACCCAGAAGGAAAGACCAGCAGAGATTTTTATCTTCCTTTTGAAGATAATACATTGAGTCATAACATAGATAAGTGACTTGCTTTGGTTCCTTATGGAGGATCAGAGACAGGAGTAGACACCCAGGAGCACGAAGACTTCTAGACTACTAGTTCATTCTTTTCCCACTAACTGCACTGTGAAATATGCACCCATCATATTCATATGCATACATGTTGCCTGAGGATTTTGACACACAATTTCTGATTCAGCATGTCTGAGACAGTACCTGAAATTCTGTTGTTCAAACACACTGTTCTAGGGAATGCTAATGCCTCTCATTTCCAGACCAAATTTGAGTAGTAAGCTTCCGGAAGGTAGTGACCATGTTAATTCACCTTTATATAGCCATTGTATGACACATAATAAATGCTCATAAACTATTTGTTCATTGAATGAAATAATGAATTACCAACAACACTCGACTCACTTTTGGTACCTCTAGCACTGAATAATAAATAGAATATGCAGGGACTCATAGTGAATTAACGAATTAAAATGCAATCAACAAAACAAGATACCGACTACAGAACACCACGCGATCTTGATCAGACTCAATGGAAAAAGGGCTCCAGAGCAGGGGAGAGGGTCCTTGCAATGCAGCCAGCGGCCACCTGTGCTAGCTATTGAGTCCATAACAACACACTTTGCTTATGTGTTTGCATCCATCGGGATATAATCTGGACCATGTAAGTAATACAGTGACTTATCCTAGTTATTTTTTGTACTTTGAAGACACTGTCTCCCCAGTACTTCTTGCCAGGGCTCAATGGAGTAAACCAATGTCAGCATCCCCAGTTTTTCTCTGGGAAAAGAAGTCTGAGCTACCCCAGCCTCTCCATCAGGGTTTCAAGAACTCAGACCTCCTCACTCTTAGCCTAGGTCTTGGGGTTTCAACCCACTGACTCCTTGATCTATGAAACATTCCTGTGTGAATAACATAGATGAAATATTTAAGGGAAATATTTTACTGTTCTGAACTGAGATATGAAAAGGGGGCTTTAGGAAGAGTAAGGGATGGAGCTTAATTAAAATCCTCTGAACAATCACTGAGACAGAACAGTACAACCCACCGTAAACTATTTTCTGAGGATCCTGTCTCAAGGTCTGAAGCACAAAACATTCCAGCACTTTGAATCTGTCTCAGGGAAGCATGAAAGCACTTATCATTTATCAGTCAACCCAGGAATGGTGTTACCTTCACAGACTCCTGGCAGAAATTACACTTTTCAGGAAGTGGAGTTGAGGAAGAGGAAACAATAACCTAAACAGAGAGAGTGAAGTTCCTCCTCCTCTTTTCAGAGGGAGAAACCCAGATGCAGCTGCTTATTTCTTAATCTTTATGATTTTGGCTCCCACATGAGCCCCAAGTCCCTGGTACAAGTCCAAGGCCAAGAAACAAGCAGTTTCTTCACGTCTCTCTGCTCCATGTGCCTCCTCGGGGTCTCCTGGCTCTTCATCCTTCTTCCTTCCTTTCTCCAGTCTCCTCTCCAACTCCTCCTTCTCAGCCCCACCCTTCCTTGGGGGGTCAGGGAACCTGGAACCCTCCCTCTTCTTGGGGACCACCCTGTTATATTAGCATACAAAAGCCCCAGGATTCTCTCTAATTGGTTGGCTTTGTTTAGTCCACTTGCCCAGGGCTAAAGCAATCAATGTAGTCAGTATGTCACTGGCACCAGTGCTCCTTCTTGGGCTGGAGAATACAACCCCACTGGAGCTCAGCAATCGAGACTTTGGAAGGAGTGGTCCCCCTAAAAAGTTGAGGTGCTGTTAATATAAGAAGAAGGGGTGTTGTGTAGACAAGCAGCAGCGACATGCAATTTTGATCTTTCATTTTGTCTGAATTCTGATAACTAAGTTTCTCCTTGGTTCCAAACCCACACTCTAAAACTTGAACAGCATTTCTGGTAACCGGCTCCCCGTCTTTCATTATATCTTGGTAAGTTGCCTGAAAACAATAATAATAGCTGGGAATGTTTATCCAATACTGTCTTTGTACCAGAATCTGCTAAATGCATTACATATTTTATCTAATTTTGTCATCACAGACACCTATAAAGATGTGGTTTTATCACATCTACAAGTTTAGTTGAGATGAGTGGAACTCAGAGCTAAGTCGTTTTCCTAAGGTGACGTGACAGTTACGGGAGAACCAAATGTATCACCTACTGTTTGATTTCTGAGTCTCAGCAATTAATTACTATGCTGTGCTGCCCGGCTACGTTTTCATGGATTTGTCTATAATCACTTCTTTCCTGGTTTATGGCAAATCACTTCACATCTTCAGACCTTGAGATCCTTACCTGTAAAATGAGAAAGATAATACCTGCCCAGATCTGCCTCTCTCATTCTTCAGGGCAACTGTGAGAATTAAATGAGGTGATGCACAAGTGGCTTTATAATTCTGATTATTTATTCTATAATTATGCAGAATCACCGATACAAATGCACATTCACGTTACAAACATCTACCCTGCACCCCCCCCCCCGGGCCACACAACGCCTGAGCCTGATCTGCTCAGTCTTCATCCTTCATCGGATGTCCCACGTGTCCTGGCATCTGCCACCTCCTATAAATCCCTCCCTCTCTGCCTTTTGCAGTCCTGCTCTGCAATCTGATGGCTACCCCGCAGAGAACTTCTTGCCCTTCTCCGAGTGACCATCCCCACCCAGCACCCCATGACATAAGGCAACCTGATGGCATGGTGCCTGCTGTTTGCTCTTTGGTGCTTATACCCACAGGGCTGAAAAGTCCTCAGCTCTGTCCATCAGAATGAAAAGTGACAGAATGCAGTTTGCTAGGCTATGATTTCTACTTACTTAATGGCTTTTTAAAAACTAACATCACTGCTTTCCTACTAAATTTAGAGGAGTGGAAGGAATTTGGACAAATCTCAGCAACTCTAAGGTTCACCCAAACGTCAATAGCTTCAATATCATCTTTCATCCACTTAGGAAGTTTTTTATCAACTTATTTTATTCTAATAATCTTAACAGGTGTTCCTGTCTTACAAGATATAATAGAAATTAAAAAATCAGAAATTTGGGCCTCCCTGGTGGCGTAGCGGTTAAGCGCTGCACTGTGGAGCTGTTGGCAGCAGTGATGCGAGTTCAACGCCCGGCCAGGGAGCTTCCCACACGGCACAGCAGACCGCTCCTGTCTAGCCCGCTGCTCCCCCTCAGCAGTGTATTTCAGTAGATCTGCCTGTTCTGTTCCACACTCTGTCTCTGGTGAACCTTCTCACCACCCCACGCCTATGGCCTGTACCCCAGCTTGTATGCATAAATAAATAAATCTTTAAAAAAAATCAGAAATTTTCTTCACATGAACACAATGCTTTGCACTTTAATTTAGTTTTTCCAAGCAGAGGGTTTTAAACAGTCGATGAAGAGTAATTCTAAGCATCTTAATCACCATGAATGCTGAGCTGGCTTTTGTGTGAAGCCAATTCATGATTGGTATCCAGAGTGGTAATTCTTCTTAGATCATCCCCTCAAGAGAATTTCTTTTCTGAATTCTCAGTATTTGCCCTTACAGCACTAACACTCTTTGCTAAAGACTTTTTACCTTGATAGGGGCCTCCCTGATGGTGCAGTGGGTAGGCGCTGCGCTGTGGTACTAAGAGCACCGGTGACACTGGTTCGATGCCCAGCCTGGGAGCTTCCCACATGGCACAGCAGACCTCTCCTGTCTCATCCGCTGCTCCCCTCAGCAGTGTATTTCCGATCTGCCTGTTCTGCTCCCCACTCTGTCTCTGGTGAACACTCTCAGTGCCCCTCGCCTCTGGTTTGTACCCTGGCTTGTATGCATAAATAGATCTTAAAAAAAAAAAAAAGACTTTTTACCTTGATTTACCTTGATAGACAAAGTTGAGAGCACAGGCCCTGTCAAAACAGCAGTTTTTCAACTGAATAACAGAATGTCTTCAGTAAACATAAATACAGATGTTGTCGTTTCAATGGGTGTTTCAGCATTGTCAGAGGAGGGGCCATTCACTAAACACAAGTGAACAAACAACTTTCCAGCCAAAATAGACGTGGAGCTCTTGGGTGTTTATGATATCTGGTTAGTGGCTTCGTTTGTTTTTTCCTATTTGCAGTAAGTGGATTTCAAAGGTGACAAGAACACTCTTTCCTGATCTTGGGGATCGGGGATGTGGTGGATGTCTGGAAGATTTTCTCAGGAACTAAAAGTTAAGAATTTTGTCTTGTCTGTTCATCACTATCTTTTTCTTCGTTGAGCTACCTAATTTTTTTGCGTATCAATTTTCTCATTTACAAAACAGAGAGTGTTTTCATTTCCCTCTAGAGGACAGTTGTCGCCTGCTCATGATTATTCTCTCCTTTTTCTTATTTTTCTTTTTTTTTGGAGAATCATTCCTTCCCCATTCTTTTTTTTTAATATATATTTTTATTGTTATTTATGTCTTTTACATTTTGCATTCCCCTTGGGTAGCCCACCACCAATTCACCCATGATCCATATCCATGGTCCCTTGTGTTCTTTTCTATTCCATTTTGTGCCCTTTTCCTTCCCTCCCTCCGGCTCC
>PVIJ01004627.1:0-114814 GCA_004024925.1 Scalopus aquaticus
TGGATCCAGAAGATGTGGTACATATACACAATGGAGTACTATTCAGCATGGAAAGAAGATAAACACATGCAATTTGCAGCGACATGGATGGAATTAGAGGGAATAATACTCAGTGAAATAAGCCAGAAAGAAAAAGAAAAATATCGAATGGTTTCACTTATAACAGGACTATAGGGAGGCCGGGTGGGAGAGAGACACTCAGCTGTGGGGTGGGGGGAGGGGAGGATAAGGGCACAAAATGGAAGAGAGGAGAATACAGGGGACCATGGAGATGGAGATCACGGGTGAATTGGTGGTGGGCTGCCCAAGGGGAATACAAAATTTAAAAGACATAAATGACAATTAAAAAAAAAAAGACACAAAACAACTGTCAATAAATTTATGAACATTCAAAAAAAATTTCAATATGTAAAATTATATAGACATATAAATATATAATATTGTGATAAATATAAATAATATAATATTGTGATAACATGTAAGTATTTGTATACGCTTACTGTAATGGATTAAAGCATGAAGGCAAAGCAAAGCTCCCCTGAACAAATACAGCCTCTCTTCCTGCCCCAGTTCCTTCTCCCTAGTTTTAAACACATACCCAACACTACACCAAATACAGGAGTCACCCCTTATCCACAGGGGGACAGTCCAAGACCCCCAACAGATGCCTAAAACCATGGAGAGTACTGAAACCTACATGTGTTATTCTTTTTATCTATACATACCTATCAATGAAAAAGATTAATTTATAAATCAAGGCACAGTAAGAAAAGGATAATAATAACTAGTAATAAAATAGAACAATTATCACAATATACAGCAGGTCTCAAATAACATCATTTCCTTATGTCATTAATGAGGGGAAAAAAATCCCTCCCAGGTTGGACATTTTTGTTAAACGGCGTTTCACTGAAAGCGGCACTTTCCAAGAACCTATCCCAAGCAAGGGCTTAATGTGTCATAAATAAAGTTAAGTGAATGTGGTGTCTCTGTCTCAAGATAATTTATATTGTACTCACCCTTCCTGCCATGGTGTGAACGGGCTTCTGCCCTGTCTGTAACTTTTGCCGATGCAACCGTAAAACTAGAACAAATTTCTTCCCCCTTCTTCACAACTTCACAAACAGAAGACCCGTTCTTATCGTAGATTTTTGCAAGCACAGCGTATCATTTTCTTTTTTTCAAGTTCAGACTGCCATCTTTTCCCTTGAAGGAAGTGCTTTACTCATTTTCTTTGGCGTATCCGAACGGCAACATCACTACTCATGCACTTTGGGCCATTATTCAATTTTTAGAAGGCGCCTTGAACACAAACAGTGGAGACCACCAGCGACCATATCTGATAAGCGGCGGCCACGAAGTGACTAAGGAGTGGGCAGTTTCCACAGCGTCCTCGCCTAGGATGAATCTCCGCCAGAACTCTGGGGTGAGGGTCCATCACGCTGAGCAGAACGGCGTGCAACTTAAAAACGATCATTTTTTCTGGAACTTTCTATTTCATTTACTATTTGCAAACCCCAGTTGACCGAAGGTAAATGAAACCACAGAAAGCCAGACTGCCCATAAGGGAAGACTACCTAACTTGAGGGGCGCCGAGGTGGCCGAAGTACTTTGATTATTGTCTTCCACTCTCTTTAAAACCGAATCAGGTAGAATAATTTCATCCTGGCCCTAGAGAAACATTCGGACAGACACACAATTTGTCTGCTCGCTCTGAGTTAAGGGAGAGTCCTCAGTGCATAATGAAAATGCCCAGTCCACAAAAGAACCCAAAGGCCAAACCTGACTGACAAGATCTTTTCTGTTCCCACTGGGGCCTACTCCACACCTGGCCCTCCTGCTCCTCACCCCACTGGCCAGCTAGGCCGTTTCTGAGCCCTCCTGGGCAGATGCTCAGAGAGGGCGACGTAAGAAGAGACCTTCGTGCAAGGGAGAGGTCTGGAATATTCAGCACTACACGCAGTCTCTGACCTGTAGGGACCAAGAAGAGGCCGTGACTCCCCAGGGGAGTGTTGGCGTCCCCAATCAGCAATTTAAAAAAGCAGCTTTCATTTGCCAGCTGACTTAATGGCAGGAGCCCCACGCACTTCCAATCCTCTTCCACAGGAAACCTCCGCAGCAGCACGCCCCCATTTCCACCGGAAAGGGAAACAGCAGGTAATGCAAAGCTTGTTGGGTCGTGTAGTTGCCTAATTTACGCATGCGGGGTGCTCACTTTTAAACCTCCTCTAAATAAAATTATGAATATTCATGTTCACAGGTGCTAATACGCTGCTGTCAATCACCAAGCAGTTCTTGCTGCCATTGATGATAGTCGTGGGGGCTTCCTCACTCTCGGGCAGGAGTCCCTGGAACAGGCATCAGAATGGATCCAAAATCGCTCTTTGGTGTGGCCCATGTCTGCTACAAGCAAATGACTTCCGTCCTCTTGCTCCAGAAAAATCTGGGAATGAAAGTAGGTCCCCATACGTCACCTCCGCAATGCGGACACGGTAACCCAGCACCAGCCATCCTTTCGCCAACCGCAGGGACCACATTGCAGGTTCCTCCTGAGGATCTCAGCCTTGAGGGAAGGAGATGGCAGTTGCCCAAAGCTACTCACAAACACCTCTCTCGCCAAAAAATTCTCGCCAATTAGTCTCCTGCTCCTCCCTAATCCCTTTTTAATTCCTTAATCTAAATCTTAATTCCAAGTGCCATGGAACTGTCTCGAATCCACTGCCTGGGTATATTCTGCACAAGTAGCTCTGACTTTGAAATGTACCATCTATTTAGGCCTGAGGTTTCAGTTCTGAATTTCAACATCTTTTCACACCGTGCACATGACTTTTATATACTTTGTGTTTCTTTTTACGTAAATGTTATCTTTTTATACCTGTCGTACAACTTCATTTTTTTATGAAATCAAAACCTGTATCTTAGAAACTCTGACCAGTGCATGTGGTTTCATTTCTTTTCTTTTATTACTCTCTCGGATATTAGACACAGCCAGATGACCCTGATTCTTCCCTCTGACAGCAAGCAAAGATAAACCACTTTTCCAACAGGTCATATTTCACATTCCCTCCTCCCCAGGCTTGTTTACCTTGGTGAACATAGAGTTTTGTTGTTGTTGTTGTTGTTGCTTTTATGGCATTTGAATGATTTTTGCTAAAAAAAAAAAAAATTACTGGATCTATTCTCCCCAATTGTCACAAATTAGGTTACCTTCAGTGAGTCAGGAAAAACAGAATTTATTATTTATCCACTTGCACTCCCACTCCTCACTCTGTTTCTCACAAGTGTGGAATCTTTGAAGGGCAGAAACCGCCGTCATCTTACATCTCACCATCAACTCCCTGCGGGCAAAATTCCTAAAATACCAATAAACAAAGGTGCTAATTTAATGGTCATTGCGGCTAGTTGCACCTCCAATCGTTAGGGGGCGATAAACCCCTAAGTGGCACATTAGAGGTCAATGAAAGCCGCTCCCGACGCGTACGTCTGTACGTAACGTTGGGGGCGGAGCCGTCTTGTGCGCGGTGACTGGCGGCTGCTGGAAGCGTAATAGTGCGGGTCGCGGGCTTGGAGAACTTTAGAGGCGGCGGTGGCGCCGGCGACGACGACGACAGCTGGAGCGGGCCCTAGGCTTGTCGCTCACCATGCCGACCGTGGAGGAACTTTACCGCAACTATGGCATCCTAGCCGATGCCACGGAGCAAGTGGGCCAGGTCAGTCCCCTAGCGGCCTGCAGGGCCCGTCGCTCTACGGCCTCTGGGAAGCGCTGCCCGGCGGAGCAGGGGCTGCCGCTTCGCCCGCCCGCGGGCCGCGGGGAGACTCCGCAGCTTCCCCAGGGAGAGCGCGGTCCCTGGGTCCCGGGCTCCTCTGTCTCCCTTTAGGCAGCCTTTTCTCACCGTGGCGTTTCCCATCTCAGTCTCTGCAGGCTTGCGCTTTCTTCCCCCTTTTCTCCTTTTCGGTGGCGCTCACCCCGTCGAAGATTGTAGCAAAGTGTTCTAGATGGAGAGTTCTTCTCAAAAGGCCAAAAATAATCTTCCAAAGTAAAAAATTTCTACTAACTTGGGAAGAGTGCCTTAGGAGACAGAAGTTGGTGAAAACCAGGAGAGGGAACGGGCGCTCTGATGCAGACTTGAGTGAGGGCCCATGATTTCATTGATTCGGTACTTTTTTTTTTTTTTTTTTGAGCGCCTGTCACGCAATCAAAGGCGCTGTGGCGGGCGCTGGAGGTACAAGATAGAAAGACTGGTACTTTGCCGGAATGTACCGTTGAGGAGAGAGGCCAGTGATAAGTAAAAAAGAAAGGTAGGGCTGTTTTCCATTGAAAATAGAACAGGACCGTGTATTGACGGGTAGGGGGAGAGTACAGCCTTAAATAGTATTGTCTGGCAAGAGCTAAACTCCGCAGTGTTTGTTCCAGAGTCGCAGTCTCGTTATCGTTGAATTGTCCAAACAAACCATTGCTGTTTTGTGAGTTTTCAAGTACTCGAGTACGTTGAACTTGGGTGTTGTTGAGTGACTGCGTGTGTATGTTTTCTGGGAACAAGAATCAGGGTCTCCCGAGGTCATCTAGTTCACTATTTTAGAAATCCCCCGTCTTTTACAAGTGCTTAAAACTGCATGTGATTCTTCCACTTAGCCATCCCTTGGAGAGGAAGTAGACTGTCCTGTAAGCTAATCAGAGCCTGTAAGCTAATCACGGCCATGTAGAGCCATGGCAGTACCCTTCCCGTCCAGTCTTTCAAAGTGTAATTCACATAGAACCTTTCTGAGCGGAACAAAAAAGTGTTTGTTGTGGGAGCCTTATTTTAGCTTAATCTAGAATTGCGAATATGCTGGTTTCAATGTCAAATGATTTGCCTTCCTTATATCTTTCCTTTGGGGTAGGGAATGTTGACATTATTGGTGGTAAATGTGCTGAAATTGTGTTGTAAATGTATACAGGGTGCATCTTAAATTGAATGTGAAGGAGAAATTTTCTACGTCTGAAAACAAGTTCGGTTTTGTTGTGCTTCCTAGAAGGAACTAGCAATGAAGATATCTTCATTCAATGCGTAATTTTTCGGTGACTGAGTTGGGGAAGACTGTAGCAAACTATTCTGCCTAGAAATGATTTTATTGCACAATGGAGGGAATATTGGGCTAGTGATTCTCAGTCGCTTTGTAGATGATGCTCTCCCAAGGAGGTATGTCTGGAATCTTCTAGGGAAACGTTGAAATAATGTACATAGTGCTGTCCATGCTGCCACTGTCGTTTTTTTTTCTGGAGTGCTAAAAGGTTGACAGCTGCCTCTTTAGTATGTTAGAGCAGACAAAAACCACACTGGACTTTATATACCATGAGTAATTGAGAGTAGCTTGTATTTTCCTTTTATGTCATCTTTAACTATAAACACCAGATTAGGTTGATAGTTCTCCCCCAAGAGGTCAAAATTGTCTTTCAAGGTACAAATCTGCTATTAATTTAGGAAGAGTGTCTTAGAAGTTGGTGAAAACCAAGGGAGGGGTTTCATGCAGACTTTAGTGGCTGCATATGATTTCCTTGATTCTGTATACTTTTTGAGTGCCTGTTAGACACCTCAAAGATGCTGTACTGGACGCTGGAAGCACAAGAGGGGAACGCTGGTGCTCTCCCAAAATGTACCTTTAGTGAGGAAGACCAGTGATAAATAAATAAGATAGGGTAGGTTGTTGCTTACCGCACACTGCTGGCTGCTAAAATTTTAGTACAGTTCCTTGTAGTTGATGGATTAGGGCTGCTTTCGTGATAGTAATGAGAGCTCTCAAGTAGCTATGCCCAAGACATAAAGATCCCTTCACAGTGAAGTGTAGTGGTTTGTTCAGCCTCCAGCAGTGAATTCTGGGAGAACTGAAGGTGGACTAAACCATGATGCCTACTAATTCTGCTCTACTGTGTAATACTTAACTCCCTTTGAGAGAAAATGCCTGAAATTGCTCGCACACAAAAAAAAAACCCCAGACCCAAACAGTGGGTTTCAGGATACTGCTTGTCGATTTCAACTAACAAAAAAAAAGAGCCATCTTAATAGAAAAAATACTGTTAATTTTTTTAAAGGAGAGAAAAAATACTTACATTCTCAATATATCAAAGCCTAACTTTCATGTTAAGTTACGAGATTTATAATCAGAACTTAAATGTTTCCTGGCAGGTACCTATCTGAACGTTTTTGAGTTTCTTAGCCTAGAACTTTCAGACTTGTATTTTGAATTTACCCTTTGTCTCAGGGGTGATTGCAACAGTTACTAACATTGTTCCAGCTGGGAAAGTGCCCTCTACCACTATTGCCAATATTAGGTAGAGTAGTGCTTTCTAAGAAGGTCAGTATCATCGCAAGTCCTTGAAAGTTTATCCGCAGACGAAATCCTCTTCTTGAACCTCCTTCCCACTATGTATTCATCACTAGTATTTAGGTTTGTAAGTAAGAATGCTTCTTATTCCCTTACTAAATTTTCAAGTCTTGGGGTTAAGAATCAATCCCTTTCTTTTTTTCCTCTCCTTGAACTGTACCTTGCCCTTCAGTGGACATTTCTTCCTCCAAGTTGAAAAATAGATTAAAAGAAGAAAAAAATATGCATAGCTAAACAACTTGTTTATAGGTTTACCTGTTTATCTCTTTTAAGAATGAAAAAGGGAATTTAGTACACACATATATTTAAACCATGAGCACATATCTTCTAATAAACAAATTGCAGGTGATAAATTCTAAGTAAAGCATTAATACGTCAAAACCTTACAGTCCTGGGCCCCCCTGGTGGCGCAGCAGTTGAGCTCAGCGCTGTGGAGCTTTCCGCAGCCAGCGATGCGAGGTCGACGCCCAGCCAGAGAGAATCCCACATGGTGCGTTTCTGCCTCGCCCGCTGCTCCCCTCAGCAGTGTATTTCTGATCTGCCTGTTCTGCTCCCCACTCTGTCTCTGGTGAACCCTCTTGCCGCTCCATGCCTCTGGCCTGTACCCCAGCTTGTATGTATAAATAAATAAATCTTTAAAAAAAAAAAAAAAACCTTACAGTCCTGTTACCCTTCATCTTGTAGCTCCTGTATATCACCTACTTAATTAAGCAGCTTTCTTCAGGTCTCTTTCTTCTGCTGTGGAGACTTTACCTCTCTCACCCTCTTTTCCATTGTTCTCCCCCCAGGGCTTCCTACTGACCATAACAGCATGCTGTGTTCTACCATTACTTTTAAGTTTTGTTTCAGAGTTTTAGAATTTGTTTAATCTTTAGTGCTTAATTTTATGATATGTAGACAAGGAATGTTTTAAGTTCAAAAAAAAAAAAAACAAACACCTGTTAAAGTTAAGCGAATCAAAGGTCAGTCTGATGCCTAAACTCATTGTTCCCTTGAGCAGGAGTACACTGGCCCTTCGGGCCAGACTAGATACACTTTACTGACTGCATCTTAAGAACTAGCACTCTTTTGGTGCCTTTTTTGTCTGGTTAAGCTAAATTACAGACCAAGTTCACTATCCCTCAAAAATATGCAGCAGTATTAACAACTTACTTTAGTATATATACAAACTAGATTTATTAATTGAGTCTGAGGAAGAAAGTAATATAGCTTAACTTGTCTGTTTTCATGTCTTGCTTGAAAAATAGTCACTGAAACCATATCCTTTCTGCTAAAATAATGGGTTGTTTTGTTTGTTTGTTTGTTTGTTTGTTAATTCTTGGAGACAGCACCCTGGACCCAGACATGGCTTTACCTGGCATGTCACTGACTGTATGAACATTGGTTCTTTTAACAAGTACTGTCACATATTCTTTTAGTATGTAGCTGTTTAATGTGGATCAAATTGTAGTTGACTTTTTACTTGAAAATAGGGATTTTGTCAATTTAAATTTTTAGATATTAAAAGCACACACAAATGCCAAGTTTCAGAAACGCATTAAAAGTATTTACATTTAAAGCTTCTTACTAGGATCACAAGTTTATTTAGTATCTAGCTGAAATACACAGCTGTGTTGGAAGGAAAAAATAAGTTATGCTGTGTAGTATTTGGAATAGTTTATTGTGTTTACAATCCTGTCTCACTAAATCACGGTGATTGCAAAAAATATCACTTATATCTTGTTTCCTTCTTTAAAAAGCAGAATGAAAACTTTTAGGGATATTCTGTAAAACTTGCCCCTATACTACAGTTAGAAGACAAACCAGTCTGCATACTGATAGGGGAGAATATCATTTTATTTTGCATTATATAAAGAATATTTTAAGTCCTTTAGTAATGTCTGTGACATTATTTGACAAAACTGCTATCTGCCAATGGTAGAAACTTTGATTTCTGCTTTAACTATGTTAGTGTCTTAACTTCCAAAGGTCTTACTTTGGGATGCGACATTTGGAACCTGTTTTTAGTACTCAAACTTCACCTGCCACCTGCCTCGCGCGGGGCGGCAGTGTTGAAAGTGGCATGGACGGAGAAAGAAATGACTCAGGAGTCCAAGTAGTGAGAAAAAGAGAAGCCTCACCCAGAGGGACCACCCCTCTGGAGATGCAGCCTCAAGGCTCATATCTCTGGAGAAATAGAGTATTGTCTGGCCCAGTCTCACACTTGTATTAGAAGGGCTTAGATTCCAGGAAGGTGCATGGTGGGGAGGTGTATTGGGCATGCATCATAGTCTCCCACAAGTTAGGGGGCAGGGAATAGGGGCAGTTGAGGGGGGGGATTATTACTGCTCAAAGCATCTACCTCTAATTCTATTTACACTTAACTTCCTATTGAAGTGGTCTAGCTGATTATCCTAATCTGGCCATAATGTCTGCCTGCTGTTTTCAGCAGATACCCTCAAACTGAGACTTTTGTCTCAGCAGAGGCCCCCTGCCTGACTCTGTATTCTAGCTTCACCAAGAACTTGGCACCAGACTACATCCCAGGAACAAAGGGTAGGGGCTGGGGATCCCATATTTACCTTTTAAGGCCCTAAACCTGACAAGCTTTTCTTCACTCTTTCCCTGTCCCCATTTGTGTATTAAGATCACAGGACAGTAATTTAAAAGACTGCAATTAACAAAACTTGTGTTAGGCAAGATCTTGATTTTACAGCCCCCGTAACTAAGTTCAGGTTCTGGATCTGTGTGTAGCTGTAGACAAGTTATTTCACCTCTCTGACTTAGCTTTGGTTTTTTCATCTGAAAAATAGGGATTGGAATAATGACACTTAACTCACAGAGTTACTGTGAGGCATACACACAAGGTCGATTCAGTCCCTAGTATGCTTTCAGTAGTATTGCTAATGATTTCTTTTTATTCTACTCCAGATTTCTTTTTTTCTTGGCAGAAGAATGACTTATTGCAAGTAGGGATTCTTCATTTAATATCAGACAATGTAAGGGGTTTCTTGAAAAGGGTTCATAAGTAAAATTTTTTTAGTTAAGGAAACTGGTTTGTGATACCCTACAAAAGTAAAAAAGAAAGTATGAAGTTGTTACCCCAATATAAAATGGGATGCCTGACTGTGAGTCTTCAGCAGTGTGCTTAAAAGGGACTTATAATAAGACTCAATTGCAGGCACACACAATAAAATTAATAAAGGGCTTATTTACAAAAGGTGGGGAAATAAACAACTAAAGAAAAAAAAAGAATAGGTGAATGCGGACTACCAGTTCTGCTGAGCTGGAATCCATATGGCGCACCTAAACCTGGCGAACAGCCGAGAACCCACCCCACCCCAAAGCCCACATGTCTGGTTATATACCAAACATGGCTGCTTAACTCTACCCTCAGTTCCCAGCATCCCCTGGTCGGTAATGATGGCATTATGGGATTTGTAGTCTTAGGTGTCTTGGATCTCTCTGGTTTGAGGTGGGGGTGGCGTCCTTAAAAACCTGTCCGTGGAGTTTGTTCAGGCCATCCTTTCTCCCCCAACAAAGTGTGTAGAAACTATGAGGCAAACCACAGGAATGTAAAGTGTTAGAAAAGTCAGCCATGATTTTTCAAATCTTTATACTAAAAAAATCCGTGCTCTTGAAGTATTAGGTCCAAAGACTGATTTTGTATCTACGTTTCATGAGGAGCTCACCTTATTCACAGAAATTTTTCTTATTTAGGCATTTGTATTGTGTTTAGGATATTTAAAGGGGTATCATTAATTAGTGATGGAATTTATGTTTAAATCTAACTTGAAGTAATCTGGTAATCGGGTAGAGTAACTTAAAATCTGTGCCTTTAAAAGATCTATTTGTGATCATGGGCCGGGTGTGGTAGCTGGCACCTATAATCCCAGTAATTTGGGAAGCAGAGGCAGGAGGATCACTTGAACTGGGGAGGTCTGGGCTGTAGTGTGCTATGCCCATGTGGTGTCCTTCCTCATAGGTAAACTCCCCAGGGTGGGGTACCACCAACCAAGGCTGCCTGCTCACAGGGGCACACCAGCCGGCTCAGGTCGGTGCGAGAGCACTGGGAGCTCCCCAAGCCGATCCACAGTGTGATCGTAGTTTTGTAATAAACTGAATTCTGTTTCTGATTATAAAAAAAAGTCCTTAATTGAGGGCCCACTCGACCTTTATAACTTTACTTCCTGCTTTACTTTTTTCACTTAACATAGAAAAATTACTGTGAGATTGGATTTTTAGTAATTCTGCAGTTCCCTGGGTGTTCATTAGTCATTCCCCTCTTTGTGGCATGAAATAAGCTCAGACCTGAAGTACTTAGAACAGTCCCTCATGCGGAGTAAGCACTTCTCAGTACACAAGTTTGGTGACTTTGTTAGTGTTTAAGGTGTTACAGCAATTAAAAGTGTTATCCATATGTCCTTATAGTCTGGATATTTGTTACTGTTGGTCACCAGCTCAATCACTGACATTTAATACAAGGGTTGGTTTTGAGGTACATGTGTAAAGGGGCAATGGGAACTTGTTGATCCTTTCACATTATGAGTATCTGAGGGAGAGCAGTTCTGAATTTTCGTTAAAAAGGAAACAATCAGTTTTAAATTATTCCATAATAAAAGTTAAATATATGACATTAGATTCTGTCTTCATAAAAAATTGTCTGGCCTTAACAGTGAATTATTTTCATATCCTAAAACATGAGGCATAATAAAGCTTTCTAACCTTCTTAAATTAATTGCCTGATTTCAAGAATTTATTTTCCTAACCTTCAAGGTGTTTATTAGAAGCAGATAAATATATTTAAATAAATGTAACACAATTCTTTTAAGAATTCTACATTATTCGTTAGTTTTTTAAGTATGATAGAGCCACAAGCTAGGGTCAGTAATCACTAGAATAAAGAAGAGTTGGTGATTCAACAAACTTAGTTGCTTTTCCACCTGAAATGGAGCCATTTTTCTCTCTTCTGTAATTCACAAATGACTCAGGCAGGGAGAAAGGGGGCGGGGGGTAGAGGGGTGTCGGTCCAGGTTGTAGAAAGGTAGGTGTCCAACTTGAGCAATAAAACTCCAAAATTAAGCCCTAATTCTTAGCCTATATAAAATTTTACCAATGTTAAACAGACCAAACAAGTTTAGCTTCCCGTCCTTCATAATTGTGTTTCTTTTCTGCTTATGTTGTGTTTTGTTTTGTTTTGTTTTTCAGCATAAAGATGCCTATCAAGTAATATTGGATGGCGTGAAAGGTGGTACAAAGGAAAAAAGATTAGCAGCTCAGTTTATTCCAAAATTCTTCAAGCATTTTCCAGAATTGGCTGATTCTGCTATCAATGCACAGTTAGACCTCTGTGAGGATGAAGACGTATCAGTAAGTTTATGACTGATGCTTTCAACAAGCTTTCGGATGTTTCTCTTACCATTTCCAGCTAATGTAATTGAAGTACCAGTCGTATCAGTCCACAATAAAATTTTGCAATATGATCTGGCAGAAAACCATACCAGAGATTAAATCTGCATGTGAGAAAAAATTATTGGCTCTCCACCATCTTTGAACTGTGAAAAATACATAAAATCACTAATTACTTTGTTTTGCTTGTATTTTATACACTATTAAAAAGAGATTGTGTCTCACATCTTTTTCATAGATTGCTATGCATGAAATTAGACTAATGTTAGTTTTCAGCCAATTTATGCTTACTCAGATATTTAAAATATGAATAGTATTATATCACAAAATAGTTTCATCACCCCTAAATATTTTCCTGGCAGATCATACCAGCAAATGATCAATTTATGAACCATTGTTTATAATCTCAAGACTGTCCACTCCTATCAGATAATTGTGCTTCACAACACTTTCCACCGTATTTTGTTTCAGTTATTTTGTGAAGCTTGATATTTAGTTGGAGCAAATTCCTAAAACTGCTAGAAATCTTATGGTTTATATTTTTCTGACACATACACCCATAATTATGATTTCTTTGTAGTTCTAGTTTTATTTAAAGACTAGATTTGTTGTTTTTATTGATGATAATGTTTTGGTTAATTTTTTTCTTTGAAATCATGTCCAGATTCGACGGCAGGCAATTAAAGAACTGCCTCAGTTTGCCACTGGAGAAAATCTTCCCCGGGTTGCTGATATACTAACTCAGCTCTTGCAAACAGGTATGGAATTTTATTATTATCCTTTTATCTAATGTCTCTGAGTTAGTTACTGTTACAGCTTTTTTCCTTTCCTGAAAGTGCTACCTCTGATAGAAATTAAAATTCTTCTTATTCAGTAGTTTAAATTTTCGTGACTTTTAACTATCTAGTTCTAAAGATGGTTTTATTTGTAATGCTATTTATAAAACTACAGTGACTGTATTCTTTCGGGAATTCTGATGCATCATAATTTCCCCCCCTAGTTTCCTGTAGTTTGCTAAGTGTGCCATCTTAACATAAAACATCCCAGGTATGCCAGCTCAGGGCCTCTACCCTGAATAAGGAAGATATATTTTCTTAGTACTTGAGAAATACTTAGTTCTATCTCCTCTCAGTGTAATCTTTGAGAAACAACATTGAATCTTAAGTTTGAAAAAAAAAATAGATGATCTTTTTCATTAATTTTATACTTTGTATCACTTTTTTTTTTATCTAGATGATTCTGCAGAATTTAACTTAGTCAACAATGCCCTGTTAAGTATATTTAAGATGGATGCAAAAGGTAAGTCCACTTCTAAACTGTGTTTGGTGTCTTTTTAAAAAATTGAGAAGCTTGATGTTACTCATTAAAGATAAAGTCTGGGATTCACACAAGGGTGAATTTCATGAAAATTCTAACTGCTCTAAAAACAGTTCAGTTACAAATGTTTGTGACTCAAAAATACAGCAGAAATAATTGCAAAAATGAACCAACGTTTTCTGTGAGAAATCTACTGGGAAGACTCCCCTTGCCACATTAAAAAATTCTTCCAAAATACCTGTGTTTACAATACTATTAAATGACAGAAAAGTCATGCACAGCTGATTCTGAATCCAGAGACAAAACATACGATCACTCTACGGTTGAGACTTGAATTTTTAAACTGATGACTATTAAGGATCTTTATCAGTTCACTTGAAAATACTATAAATTGGGTTAAATTAAAAGACTTTATTGTAGTATAGAATTGACTTGCTACACACAACTATTTTGTTTTGCAGGGACTTTAGGTGGTTTGTTCAGCCAAATACTTCAAGGCGAGGACATTGTTAGAGAGCGAGCAATCAAATTCCTTTCTACAAAGCTTAAGACTTTACCAGACGAAGTCTTAACAAAGGAAGTAGAAGAACTTATACTAACCGAATCCAAAAAGGTAAGCTTCGATCGTCATTTAGAAATTCTTTAAAGCAAAAGACATTTGAAACTGCAGTATTCATCAGTGCTTGTGTGTTACATGATGATAACCAGTAAGAACCACCGTAGAACCTCAAGCTTTTCTTACACAGTATTTTGCACTTTGGTCACTTGTAATAATGAATCATAATGTTCATTTAAGGGGACACCACATTTAAACCCTTTGCAATACTGGCTTGGGGTTGTTTTATTTATTTGTTTGTTTGTTTGTTTGTTTGTTTATGCATACAGGCTGGAGTGCAGGCCAGAGGTGTGGGAGGGTGAGAGGATTCGCCAGAGACAGAGAGGGCAGCAGTACAGGCAGATCTACTGAAATACACTGCTGAGGGGAGCAGTGGGCAAGACAGGAGAGGTCTGCCGCACCATGTGGGTTAGCTCCCTGGCCAGCGATCGAACTTGTACTGCAGTGGCTGCCCATAGCTTCATAGTGCTGAGACTTAACCTCTTGCACCGCCAGGGAGGCCCTGGCCTCAGGATTGATGCATTCTTCAAAATTCTCTACAAGTTACCTCCTTTAGAAAATCTTTCCTAATTCTCACCCACTCCCTAAATTTACGATATTTTCCAGTAGTATTCTAGATTGTTTCAGAATGAAAATCATGTTGAAGTGACTTATATTTTGGTCCTACCCCATGACACATTGAAAGCTCAGGAGGCCATGCTTATTGGTCTGTGTGCCAAGCATCTAGTCCCATTGTGGATGCTAAGATAGTCAAGGTATGTATGTCACAATTAACTTTTCACTCATGAAGCCCCAAGGTTTGGGAACATTTTGCTTTTTTTATATTTTTAGTTAAAATCAAAATTTTCTCTAAAAGCAGCACTCACTTGCTTTCTGATAAGATTTCAGAGAGCGAAAAAGGCGAAACTCTCTGGTTAGGAATATCAGCATGTCTTACTATGCCTGGTGTACTAGTAGTCTGGTGGAGAATGTCATGATTACTTGCTCCTTTGGTCAGTGAAACAGAAAGGGTTACACATGTCCAAAAATAGATGATTGGATCAAGAAGATGTGGTACATATACACAATGGAATACTATTCAGCATTCAAAGAAGATAAACACATGCAATTTGCAGCGACATGGATGGAATCAGAGGGGATCATACTCAGTGAAATAAGCCAGAAAGAAAGAGAAAAATATCGAATGGTTTCACTTATAACAGGACTATAAGGAAACCAAATAGGAGAGAGAAAATCAGCCAGGAGGGCGGGGGGAGGAAAAGGGAACAAAATGGAATAGAAAAGAACACAAGGGACCATGGAGATGGATCATGGGGGAATTGGTGGGCTACCCAAGGGGAATACAAAATGTAAAAGACATAAATAACAATAAAAATATATATTAAAAAGAAAAAAAGGGTTAGACACATGAATAGGGAATGCTTACTAAGACTTGCATGGTCTCCTACTTTGTATACAATTCCTTATTAACATGACTGAGACTGCTTTTAATCATAGAAAATTGAGGCTGATTTAACTGTTCCGCTGTGGAAATTCTCAGTCTTTTTTTTTTCCCCCCCACTATCACCCCAACCATCTTTTAGACCTTTCTTTTTCTTGGTCACTCTCCATGTCATTTTAATGCCATGGACATACTGCATATCTGGTTGTGTCCTGTCTGTATGTCTGTGCTTTTCATGTAAGAAAGGCAAAAATTTTCAGGAACCAGATTTTGCCCTCAGTAGCATCCTATTGAGAATGCATAGTTTACTACTCAGTTAAATTAACTGAAACTCGGTGTCTTCTCATCAGTATTTCAGAATCATTAACAGTAAACTGACTTTAGTAGCTGAAATAAATTTGCTACACTGTTTCAATATTTCCTATTTAAGTAATAAAGATAATATTCTTGTCTTTTTGCAGGTCCTAGAAGATGTGACTGGTGAAGAATTTGTCCTGTTTATGAAGATATTATCTGGGTTAAAAAGCTTACAGACAGTGAGCGGAAGACAGCAACTTGTAGAGTTGGTGGCTGAACAGGCTGACCTGGAACAAACCTTCAATCCCTCCGATCCTGACTGTGTGGACAGGCTCCTGCAGTGCACTCGGCAGGCAGTGCCACTTTTCTCTGTGAGCACTTTGTTTTATACAGCTGATACTTTGTGATCCTATAGGTATTTTATATCTATAGCTACTCACTTGTGCACTCTCCTCAAACCTTTACATAAAAGTTAGTGAGTATTTACTTTTTAGAGGCCTGGGTGGACTAGTTGGTGAGAGCCCAAGGGTCAAGAAATTTCTTTAATATCTTGCTTAGAGATTAAGTTTTTTTTAATTTTGCATTGATTCGTAGTTTGAGTTTCTAAAACACTTGGTTTAGTAATTTACATTTTTAAAAAATATTTCTAACATTGTTTCTAGGTAAATAAACCTTTTATCTCTGGCTTGCGCTAAATATATGTCCATGAGCTTCTGGGGTGTGTATAGCATAATTGAAAAACACCATTTAAAGTATCCTTTTTAAACACTAAAATTTCCCCCAAAATTTGACATGAGGATCAAGGAAGAATTCAAAGCTATAAGGATGTTCCAATGCTCCAGATTTTTCTACAACAAAGTATGATGTATTATGTATTATCCAACAAGGTTTCCTTTGGGTTCTGCACCATATTGTATTTATAGCCACATTACTTGATGCTGTGGCACTCAGTCAGCATTTGTTGAATAACAATTATATTCGAGATAACATCTTTTCTTTTTAACAACTCACCATTTTTTTAAATTTTTACAGAAAAATGTGCATTCCACAAAGTTTGTGACTTATTTTTGTGAGCACGTTCTCCCTAACCTCAGTTCCTTGACTACGCCAGTGGAGGGTCTTGATATACAGTTGGAGGTAAGAGAAAAATGTCTGCATTTAGCATTGAAAGGGCATTCCCATATTTTAAGTAAATGTAAGTCACTAACTTAGATCTGCTTTCTAATCAAGAAAGAGGTCTCTTGATGGTTAGCTAGCAATCTCCTCCAGGACTGATTACATAGGAATGCTTTATGGATTCGGTTAGCTTGCTACAGTAGGAAAGCATTGCCTGCAGTTTTCACCATAGTCCATCATTACTTTTGTAACCCTGATATTTTAAATAAGGTGTTTAATTCATGACAGTTCCTATCTCTCCATAACTGATAGAATCAGATTTAAACAAGTTTAACACAAAATATTCTTTATCTCTTCTCCAACAGAATTGATTACTCTCTTCTTTGTATTTCAACTATAATGTACATACACATTTTTTTTCACACTATGTACAGTATTTATCTACCCACATTTAACTAATTCTTCTTAGTATCCCCAGAATCTAGTGCAGAGCCCAATTCTGAAAGGCACTTAATGATTGTTAAATAGAACTGAAATATGGAATGTAGATGTCATTTCACACATAGGTCATTAGGGTAGAGAGGAGTCTCACTATACCCTGACTCTGTAGTTTGCTCCCCATGTCTTGGGTTTGGCTTATGAAACTGGGAGTAAAGCAGAGGTGAAATTTAATAGTGACAACCACCAATACTTTGAGTTAGTTTACATTACTAAATTTAATAACAGTGAGACCTGCTCTATTAGTAAATAATTCTTTATTATTAAGCACTCTTCCTCAGTGTCACTTCATAGTATAATATTAACCTGTAACAAAGTGTCATATTTTTTTCCTTACTTCTTCTCATAGATATATTCAGTTTTAAGATCTGGTTCTCCCCTGCCACTCACATATTGTGACTTTGCCAAGTCACATAGTCTCTCTTACTTCCATTTCCTCAACAGTGAAAGATATGACAGCATCTCTGTTTTTTTTCCAGTTCAAGCAATTCTGTAAAATCACAGTTGAAAATAAGCAATCTAAACTAGTTATGTGGAATAGTTCTTACTTTATGGCCTTGATCATTGGAAAAAATAATACAACAGTGAATTGTTTGTTTTAGGTATTGAAACTGTTGGCGGAGATGAGCTCATTTTGTGGTGACATGGAAAAACTAGAAACGAATTTAAGGAAATTGTTTGATAAGTTACTGGTAAGAACTTTTTTCTTGTGTGTGCCATAGTCGGTGTGTTGCCCCAAAGTCTAATAGGTAGTACTAATTTCTAGATTATGAAAGACAATAAATTTAGCAAGTGTTGTCATCCTCACAGGCCGTATGTTGTTTACTTTTATTTTTTTAATCTGTTTTAACCTTTGGCATTTCTGTTGATGCTTTGTATAAAATACAATACAGGATTTTTAATAATACTTCTTTCTGCTACTCCTTTATCCAGCTATGTTTTACATTTGCTCTAGGACACTCGGGTTGCTGCCCAAGGCCAAGTAGCATTAACAAACAGGAAATAGAGTCTTTTAAGATGTAATTGTAGAGAAAATAGGCCATGTGACAAAGGCATTAGCATCAAGTGATTTTCTTGCTAAATATGAGCAGCTAAGTAACAGACACAGTACTTAAGCACTAGGCCCATAGCATCATTGGATCATCCAACATTTGTTGCTCTCCCAAATCCTTAATAGCTACTGAGGCGTTAACACTGATAACAAATGCCTTTTATAGTATTTTGACTTAACAAGAGCTTACGGATGTTCAGAGAAGGTTTTTGAAATTAGCATAATGTAATGTTTCAGAGCATCAACTTCTGATGTCAAACCTAGATTAGATCCTTCCTCTTCCACTTAGCAACATTTTCACCATAGTAAAGTCACTTAAGTTCTCAGAACTTCCATTCCATCACTTCATAAATACCTCACAAATACTGGCTACTTTCATTCTCAGTGTTAGTAGTAATAGAACTTATAACAGGTTAATATGGAGAGTTGATAGGCTAGATCATTGATCCAACAGGTAAAAGGGATAGTTTATTTAGGTTTCTGATCCTGGTAGTTTTTAATGCTTCCTGTCTCAAAAACATACCCTATAATTTACTTGAGTGTATGTTTATAATTAGAGTACTTAAAGCAGATTGCAAACATTTCTATATTTTCATCTCTTAGGAATACATGCCTCTCCCTCCAGAAGAAGCAGAAAATGGGGAGAATGCTGGTAACGAAGAACCCAAGTTGCAGTTTAGTTATGTGGAATGTTTATTGTACAGCTTTCACCAGTTGGGCCGAAAACTTCCAGATTTCTTAACAGCCAAATTGAATGCAGAAAAGCTCAAAGATTTCAAAATCAGGTGATGTATGATTGAACTGGCCCAGTTTTTGGCACAGGTGATAGCGACCCCTGGGCTTTGTTTTTGTTTTAACTAGGGCTTTTTCCTCGCCCTGCCTTGCCCCCAGTGGAACAGAAGATCGATAAAATTGTATATTGAATTTGTATAAGTACATTAAGGCTGTGGTTTAACCAATCCATGAAGTCAAGAATGAACTTTTTAAAAATAGACTCTGACTCTCTCCCACTTAATGTCTTGGGCAGGTCCCCTAACCTCTAACCCCTCATATTTTCCTCAACTGTTAAATTTCATGATAAGAACGCCTTCCTCATAAAGTCATGAGAGTAAATGAGACAGTAAATGCACTGTTTTGAGCACACTGCCTGGCACATCCAGACTCTTCAGAAAATTGTAGCTGCAGTTGTTACTTACATAGTGACACTGGAGGAGCAGCGGTGGAGAAATCAACAAAAGGTGTTCATGGAGACACTTCATATCGAATCATTCCATTAACAAATTCACATCTTAATTTGGAAATGCTTGGCCAAATATCATTTATGACTTCATTCTTTAGTAAAGCAAAGATTTAATGCTTGGTGAAACATTTGATCAGAAGCAGGCAACTTCAGAAATTACTCTGAAACTAAAAACCAGTACCAGGTTGTTAAGCAGCATTCCTTGAAGTCAGCAGGATGGAGTGATGATACCCCCTTTCTTCACACACTACCTGCAACAAACTTGAAAAGGGATTATTCAGGATCCTTTGAGACTTAGATGAGTTTATAATAGATTCTCAAATGTGCGATTTTGTTTGACACTTAACTGGATCTTGAGGTGCAAACAGGTCAAACACTGTCTCTTGTTAGCAGATAAACATACAGAGATTAAATTATGGGTCTGAAGTCATTTGACCTTCACTTAGCCCCACAGAAGAGTAAAACCCAGGCTCTCTGATTCTGTGTTTCACTTTGATTTAGACACATGCGTTGTAGGTTAACATAGGAAGGTCCCTTAGCATAGTGCTAAATTCTCCCTTGCCAGATTGAGTGTGTATTTACTCCCATTTTTAATAAAGGAAAACTGCTTTGATTTTACTTTTCTGTATCTCTTTATGATCAAATGTGATTTTCTTTAAATCCTCGAAATTACTCTATTGGTAAAGATCATTTCACCATAGTAGAATAGTCTTTGAATCTGAAACCGCTGAAGTGATGTGATTTGCTAATTAACAAATATTTTCTTCATTTAGACTGCAGTACTTTGCACGAGGCCTGCAGGTTTATATCAGACAACTTCGCTTGGCTCTCCAGGGCAAAACAGGCGAAGCTTTAAAAACAGAAGAGGTAAGAATACTGGGTCACATCTGATAAGGATATTTGTAGTAATCACCCCATTTATTACAGAGCAGACTGAATTCAGACTTTGAATTGTGACATTCAGTTTTACTTAAAGTCTATTGAAGATAATGTTAGAAAGTTGTCTTCATATTTTCTTACTCATTAAGTTGTATTTGTCATTGTTAAAATGTCTTATAGTTTCCAATTTGGGGGAATGATGTTTGTTACTAATCTTAGACATATACAGTCTTTCACTAGGGTGTCAGCAGCACATTTTGTTAAATAATTTATTGATTGTGGTGTTTTGTGATACTGGTTGTGATATTTTTAATTTCACCTTTTTGAAAACTAATTTACTTTTTAAAAAAAGATTAAACTGTCAATTCTACTATGTCAAACTGCATGTGTGTTTGTATTGGAATACTTGGTTTTCTCTGGTCTCAACCTTTTTGTGCAGTCTTCATCCTGATCATAATGAAATGCTTCTAACTTCTTACTATTTTATCCTTCAATGTAAGCTGTTTCTTTTAATACAACTCTTTTGTACATATGACCTGCTCCTTACTCATTATCCAGGTAAATTGTAGATGACACTTCAGTGTTCTGACCTGTCTAGGGAATATAAATGTTGTTTCTTTCTTTGTCATCTCTACCCTGACTTACAGATAAGAAATAGAATAAGCAGTGTGTGTGTGTGTGTGTGTGTGTGTGTGTGTGTGTGTGTGTGTGTGTGTAAGTGTGACTAGAAATGGCTCTGGAATAGAAGTGTAATTACTCTAGCTCTACATGGGAAGAGTGGGTGTATCACAAAAGTTATTGCCATTTCAACTTAAAGTTAAAACAAAATAAAATTTTGTTTTCCTTTTGCAGAATAAGATTAAAGTTGTTGCATTGAAAATAACAAACAATATCAATGTTTTAATCAAGGTAAGTCTCCTTTTTCTTTCCCACTTCTCCTAGCTAGCTCTCCGAAAGTGCAAGAAATTTTTCATATTTCCTCAGGTCTGTGATGGTACTGTTTCAGAAAAGATGGCATTGCATTCCAGATATCTGGCCTTATAGAACTTTGTGGGTTTTATAATAATTTCTGTAACTACAAAATCATACATTGTACTAATTATAATTTCTGTAATTATAAAATCATGTATTTTTTTTAATTTAACTGTTATTGAAGAAGACACTAGTAAAGCATGCAGATTTCATATAACCCATATAACAGATATATTTAGACTCAGACATTTTACTGATTTAAGATCTGGTAGTCTTAATGCTAGTGTGTCCTTTTGAATAACCAATAAAACCCTCCTTTGCTTACAGTAAGAATGGTCACTCCTATGTGGAACATGAAAAGTTTTCTAATGGTCTTTTCTGTTAACTTGTCCATGTAATAAATTGAGAGCTTTCTGAGCTGTAGGCTAAGGTACCCCGTACCGTAAAGCCATTAAGTACCCTTCAGTTCTGTCTACCTTTCCAGGTATCTGCTAGCCTCAACAAAAAATAACCTGAGAGAACAAAGAACAAATCCCCATAAAGAAACTACCATTTGTTACAATAAATTAAGTTTTATAGACAGACAAAATAAATATTTGAAACACCTAGAGCACAAAGCCTGACAGTAACACAATTAGGATTAAATGTGATTTAAGTCTAATATGGGTTTTAAAAAAATCCCATGGAGTAATTACTATTTGTCAGAGAAGAAAGGGAAGCCTTTCAGAAAAACCAACAGTGAGACATTGAGGGATGAGTATTATATTCCCAAGTGGAAAAAGTAAAAAGAGATTTTTAAAAACAGAAGAGGTAAGAATATTCTCATCTCCTAAGAAAATTTTTGTTAATGGCCCACAATTTATTTCAAAATCAAATGTAAGCAATAATTTCAGAATGAATTAATATATTAATAAAATGTGAGATTTTACTTTATTTGAACTGATGACCTAAGGCTACGTCGAAGATATACTATGGCATGTAGAACATTTTAAACTTAGCAGATAAAATACTATGACCCACTACATGAGGTGAGAAAGTTTCCTATTCAGGAAACCATAATGATTTAAAAATAACTGTAGTAGAAAAATGTATTAGGGACAGTCGTGAGTATGGTCAGCAACCAGTGTATAGAATCCTGAAATATTTTTTAAATGGAATAGAAGTGTGTGATATGGTCAGTTCTTGGTTTTAGGGAATCCACAGGGAAGGAAGAAAGTGGTGTGCTTTGGTTCATCCTTGACATCTCTTCAGTCTTTAGTTCTTTAACCAGATTCATCTAACTTTACAACTGAGCTTTACTTTAATTTCAATAAATCAGCAAACCATACTCCAATTTCCCATTGTCACCTGAAATGTGACATGTCAAAATTGAGGCCTTCCCTTTACCCCTTCCTGTTGCCTGTTTTCTTAGTGAATAACATCCTTTATGCATCACTCTAACTGGAAGTCTGAAGAGCATCTGATCCAAGAACTTTATATTGATTTAATTCCCTGCATTGATCTGGTATAATGACCTAAGTTTCATGTAGTGGCAGATGACTTTTACTAGTATATTTTTACTATTGGAACAAATTCAATTATTTTCATAAAAAATTCAAGTAAAGGTGATAAGAAATGTTAGGTAAAATGCTAACAATAAGTATGTTTAAGAATCCATAGTTTTGAGAATATTGTGAGGTTGGATTATTTCAATTGTTGATTAGTTTAAGATTTAATTCAGCTAACATTGCATTACCACATTGATAATTTGGTATTTAAATCTTGTTGATTTTTCCCTTATTGATAATGTGTAGATATTTGAGGGGAAGAAAAACAGGATTAGCCAGGCCTTTACTTGTGTTGTAATTTTGAGGCACTTAAAAATCTGTAAAATCAAATGCACATTGCACCAGGTTGTACTTTCCTTAAATCACTTCAGTGACTGCTTTTGTGCAAAAGAAAATACTTGTTTGTTGACTTTATTAAAATTGATAGATACTGTTATTTTGTCCCAGGACCTTAAAAATACTTACCTGTAGATTACATGTAATGGGTACAAAGTGACACTAATGATGTAATAGATGTAATTTGTAAACAAAGTTGTCCCAGTTTACTTTTCTCTTGTAGCTGTTTTAGGTCTTTATTTTTGTCACTAGCTCAAGAACAGGAAGGATAAATCAAAACTTCATCTCCTAAAATTCATTTTAAGATGTGTCTCCATTCCCTATACTCACCGTCACTCCCACTGCCACCAAAAACATTAGCAATCTTGTCTGATTTTATCTCTTCAGGATCTCTTCCACATTCCCCCTTCTTATAAGAGCACAGTAACATTATCCTGGAAACCTGTACAGAAGGTTGAAATTGGGTAAGAGATATATTTCAGAGATTTAAGTGTTTTAATATTTTCAATTTCTAAATAAGAAAATCTGAATTATATACAAATGCTCAAAATATTCTGCAAAATGATACTAAGTAATTTTTAAAAGATGTTAGAAACATGACTTAAAAATCTAAAATCTGATTATTTAAAATTTCTGTATTTATAAAATAAAGTGGTGGAATACACCCTGGAATTTTAAGGTTTGTTGTACTCATGGGACATAACTATAATTTTCTGACAAGTTTTACAAAATTGCATATAGCTACATACTTTGGGTCATTTTTTTTTTTTTATTTATGCATACAAGCTGGGATACAGGCCAGAGCGTGGGGTGGCAAGAGGGTTCACCAGAGACAGTGGGGAGCAGAACAGGCAGATCGACGGAAATACACTGCTGAGGGGAGCAGCGGGCGAGGCTGGAGAGGTCTGCCGCACCATGTGGGAATCTCCCCGACCCGGCAAGGGGTGTCAAACTCACATCACTGCTGCTGACAGCTCCACAGCGCAGCGCTTAACTGCTGCACCACCAGGGAGGCCCTACTTTGGGTCATCTTAAAGCCCTTTTTGTAATTTTAAAGACTTGTAATGCTTTTGACAAAGTCAGTATAACATAGCCCTGTAAATTTGATGACATCAGAACTTTATTTCCTTTTTTCTGGTATGACTTATCTTTAGGATGTCTCTCATAACTGATTTGCTAAATTATATATGTATTGATAGTCTCTGATATAAAAGAATGGTTTTTGTTGCTGTTCTTCCTACCATTACAGGCAAAAGAGAGCCAATGAAGATACAACTTCAGGTTCACCACCCAAGAAATCTCCAGCAGGACCAAAAAGGGATGCCAGGCAGATCTATAATCCTCCAAGTGGGAAATATAGCAGCAATTTGGGCAACTTTAATTATGGTGAGCGTTTCCGTTTGGGTATTAGCATTATGAGAAATTAGGTAGAAATTGTGTTAGACTTTTAGCAATCATATACAGTATGCTAGTTCTTTCAGGTGATTTTTTTGAGTTAGCTTGTGCAACTAGAGCTGTTGGGTAAACAACTTAGCCCATTGCTTTCCAACACACCTTTGTGACCTCACTTAACTGAGCATGCAACACTAACAACTTGAAAAAGAAAATGTGCCTCTTGTATTCAGAGAAGCCAATAGGACAACAAAGAAAGGAAGTTGGCATGAGCCATTTCCTGGTTCATTCTCCCTCACGGATAGAGCTTCAGGCAGATGATCCTTCTTGGTCCTTGTCAGCCTACTGCTTGTCCTGTCATCATCTGTGCTACTTCAAAAGAAGTTACGGAAGCAAAGTCAGATGTTAAAGCGTTATTTGACATGGAATCTGTACATTGCAGCCTCCCCAGATGCCGAAAGTAGTCTTCCTACAGCCATTCACCATTAGTGCCAGGAGAGCCATCATCTCTCCTAGGAATTTGAATCAGAAATAAAGCTTGTTTCTCATTGGCTTATATATTCATAGGTCCTTCTAAAGAAGAATGACAAAAATATCACTGATTCTTAAGACCAAGTAAATATGTTTGTGATTGGTCTTGATTACCAGTCAGAATTAATTCTGCAATCATTAGTTCGCAAAGGGTATGTTCTGAAGCATATACTCACTATAATTATTTCTAAGATAATTGTGACATTAAGTAAATTTCTCCTACTGCAGCTAATTCTTTAATAACCTAGCAAACAAGTTATAAAAAAGCAATTTAGATTGTGAAATGAGCACTTCTACTCAGTTGGACGCTTCGAGGCAACTATAGTGTAGGCAAGATCACTGAACTCTTAGTTATGTAAAATAGTAAGTGTGCATCTTATAGCAGGCTATATGTAAATATCCTCTTAGCTTTTTAAAATACTTCAAATATTTGTGAAAGGATTTTGTGACTTAATTGTGCAAAATATTGCCTTCTGTCACTTTAATGTGATACCTATCACAAACACTCAAACTGTCATCTCAGTATTTTCATGTGATATAAATGAAAATCAAGAGTTACTGCAGCGCATCGAGAATTGTCCCTTTTTGCTTGGGCAAGTCAATTACTCTGTTTCCATGAATATCCTGCCATGTGAAACTCATTGCCTGCTTGATAGTGAGAATCAGATAATAAAATGCATGTGGTAACAAAATGTGAAAAATTGTGGAGTCTTAGAATGTAAGTGATTTTTTAAAAATCTCTACAAGCAAAAAAAATAATTTGTTTTCAAGACAAAAAAAACAGGAGTTGCAGTTCCAGTTGTTCTGTAGTCATCAAAGTAACAGAAGCGCACAATAAGTATGCCTGTGAATTTTTTGTGTCTGGTATTACAGTACTTTAATATCTGTATAGGGGTCAACATTGTAAATAGGGTGTTTGTCATAAGTTGAATTAAAAGTTAACTAGGTTTCCTCCCTTTGGAAAGGAGGAATGAAATTTCTGCTAGTATATTACATTTGGGAGTTGAATGTTACCAGGTTGTAGATAGTCTCGATAAAATTTAAAGAGTTTTCTTAGCTTTTACCCATTCTGTATTAGCCATTTGGTACTATAGATGAGAACTGGTGGATCTACCTGCCTCAGATTTTTTCCACTTTTGTTGTATCCTTCCCTGGGGAACTGACTGTGGTTTGGAAAGAAAGGAGATCATCCCATCAAAAAGAAATAGCCAATATGGAAACATAAGCACATCAAAGAATACCTTCACAGAATGTGTTTTATATGTTCTTTAGGTATAGGTGAACAGCTGAGGGTAACTCAGTTCTTCATATTAAAAATTGAAAGGATAGTTTTTAGTAATCTGTTAGTTTAGAGCTTATGATACCTATGAGAATATTACTTGTTAGTGTCGAAGACATTAAATTACCTGACAGTCGAAGGTTTTTATTATTAATACATTAGGGGGGAAATGTGCAGACATATGCATAGATGAGATGAAGTGTTAAGCAGCTACATGAGGAGTTACAAGTCACATAAAGGTGACTGTACTCCTTGACACGCACATGGTCACTGCACTTGAATTGGTAGCATCTTCTCCTCAGACCACTTTGGATTTTCTGAATGTGTTCCCTAGAGTAGTAAACAAGATGGTTTCATTTAAGTGATTTGCATACTGATTGGCTTAAAAAATGTGTCATGACATGAGAAGTAACTTTGAGTCACATCTCATTCCATCACCCAGAATAAGCTACACTGGGGAAAGATTTAATTAGTATTCTGAGAATTATTTTTTTCTTCCTTCTGGAGAAAAAAAAAATCAAACAAACTCATATAAGGTAACTATATTTCTAGCTATAATGGCAAACAGAGAATTATGATATTTACTTGACAGTAATTTTTCATGCCTCCAGCATTGTGGATCAAAATGTTTTATTGCTCATGACAAGCTTAACTGCAGTGAGGAAGTTTGAAATTTCAGTGAAGAGTGTTAATCTCTGGAATTAAAAGTTTTAAGACTTTTAATTCATTTATTTATGATGAAAAGTCCAGCCTTGCTGATAAATTCAGTTCTTCACTGGAAAGGGCCCTATGAGGAATATTCTCTGATGCCATGAGAGAGACTGACCAATGAATCAGACTCATTCTACCATATGACACAAGTGACTTGTGAAAGATACACTTAATTTACTCAGCAACTCAAACACTGTATGCATGCATTTCGCCTTTTTAGCACACTCTGGGCAGCCTCTGAAGCTAATAAATGGAAAAAGCTGTTGGTATTTAAATCCATGTGTTATAAGTGCAGATGCTTGAAATACTGTGACCAAAAGAGATTGCCTCTTCATTGCATTTCAAAAGAACATTTTTCAGTCTAGCTTAATTTTTCAAAACTATTGATAGCTTAAGACACTTTTGCATTAGGTAGCACTAACTTTTGAAGGCCAGTGGCTCTTTTGTTAATTCCATATTAAGTATAGAAATTTTTATAGTTTATTAATTGCTTTGGTAATGATGGATAAAAAAATAAAGAACTAAAACAAGAGGTAATCATAACATTGTCACCTTGAAAAGTCTGTTGACAGTACACATTTGAGTGCCTACTATAATTGTGCCATATGAGCTTTGGTATATATATATTGTCCTGGTTTCATGTGCATATTAAATTTGTAGCCAGACTAGCAGAATATCAATGCTGCTTTTAGGGATCCCACTCTATATACTCAGAGCTGCGAGTTACATTTCTTACATATTTGTTGTACCATAAAGTCTTGAGCAAGACCTAAACCCTTGTTCGATTTTTCGTAGAGCAGAGAGGAGCCTTCAGGGGAAGTAGAGGTGGCCGAGGTTGGGGAGCACGAGGAAATCGTAGTCGAGGAAGACTCTACTAAATCTCATCACACTCTTCAGCATTGTCATGAGCTTAATATACTTAAATTCTACTACTCATTGGATTGCCGGGGATGACCCTTTAAAAGGACTGCTGCCTTCAGCTAAAAACTTAATGTTCTTTATACCTTTGTATGTATGATCTACTTTTGTAACAAACCATGGTTGTGTCCAAGGTAAAAATCACAGCGATATCAGCGATATTTTTGGATGCTTTCTCTGCAGTCTTGACTTGTTTTTGCAATATCATTATTCAGACTTCATATTGTGAATCTTTTACTTTTAAACATCTTGATAATTTGTTATTGAGAACAATTCAAGTCTAAAATGTAATGAAATTCAGTCTATTTCTGATGACTGGTAAAGATCATCAGTTTTGAAAGGTTACTAATTTTCCTCTCCCCTATTTGTCTTATTTTTTTACCCAATATATGGAGAAGAGTAAGGGTCAATCTTAACAATTTTTGTTCATTTTTTAATAAAGCTGCTAGGCAATGGTGCAGCATTCCTACGTAGTGTCATAAAAGTAAAATACTTACCGACTTTCTTAAAATGTAGAAATGACATTTCATTTTTAGGAGAAGGTAAGTTGCTTTGCACTGCTTACTTAACTCTTCTCCATATGTTGTGATACAAACTTTTGAATATTGATCTTACTATTCAAATAGAAATGTGTATGTATAGTATACATACATACATAAGCCTGTGTGTGTGTGTGTGTATGTGTGTGTATATATATGCATGCTGTGAAACCTGACTACACAACATAAATCATTTTTTTTTAATTCCAGGAACGGGTAGTCTTTGACACGGTGATTATCCTTTTGAGGTTGAATCCATTATTAACTTGTTATCTAGGTTTTCCTCACAGTAGTGAGGAATTTTGAGTCAGTTGCACTTACATGATTATTGTTATTTAAAACTTAAACAAAGGCTGCATTTTCAAAGCTAAATTTGTAGAACCCTGTTGGAGAAATACAGCCAAAATACTGAATCTGATGTACATATAGGTTTCTATAGGTATGATAGAATAATTTAGAATTTGAGGACTTAATAACCAGGGCAACCCGGGAAAATTGATAACATGGTACACCATTAAGTAAGGGATGCTCTCTTGGTTTGCTTTTGCCACTTTCAAGATTTTAACTTCTCAGGTTATTAATCAAAATTATTGTATAAGTTAGCCAATAGAATCTTTAGGTTAAAACAGCAGATGGGGGGTTTGTGGAGTGTTTAATGTCATGGGCATTTTTAGTAGCATAGGCCATTTGCTCTGCATTTGACTGTTTCACGTATTTTTGTTTCACAGTTAAGCTTCCTTCCCTATGTTTGCTATTCAAATCCAATGCCTGAATGACGTTTTCTCGTAGTTGGACTTTTTTTTTTTTTTTTTTTTTTTTTGAGGAATAGTTTGTGATTGCAATGCAGGTGTCTTCATTACTGTTACCTCTCTATTAGGAAAAAGGCAAACCCCTTTGTTAGGATTACAGCACATGTTTATGGAAAAGTATTTTTTTAAAGACTAGCATGATACAAGTGAGCAAAAGAAGTTGGTCAGCTTGACTATGGAGTGGTGGCAATAATCTCTAAACATTCCAAAAGACTATGAGCTGAACCTAAGCTCCCTTGAGATCTGAATAGACATAGGAACATGGACTTGCCATTTGAAAACTGTGACCAGGTAGTCTGGACCTCAGAGGCAGATCGGCCAGTGGCCTAAAGCCATTTCAAGTATAGAAACTGTATTGGGACTACAGTTAGATAAATTTGAACATTAAGTGTAACTTTTCCTTTTTTTTTTTTAGACCATATTTGTAAACTCAAAGTTGAACAGAAATGACTGCTTTCTCAATTTTGATATTGAGTTCACTATGTTCCATATTGATACCCCCTCTCTGTTCCTTCTCTTTCCTAGAGCAATAGTGCACAACTTGGGTTATTTTTGCTTCAAAATTTTGAATGAAGAACTCATGCCATGTTTTTTTTTCTTTTGCAAGACACCTGTTCATCACCTTGTTCAAATGTAAATGTTCCCTTATGCTTTTGAAATAAATTTCCTTTTGTAATTTTGTTTTGTGTCTTGATGTGTTGTAATTATAACAACTTCGGATTCGGTATTATTGATTGCTTCTCTTGTGCCAAGATGTGTTAGACCATGAAAACAAAGATAGACAAGACATTGCTTTGTCTTCAAGGAGTTCAGTCTTGCAGATTATCTTTTATTTTTATCTGTTTGGAATTACTTTTTAGAAGCAAATACATTTCTGGGAAAAAAAGGATTTGGTTCCTTTCATCACAGCAAAATATCAGATACATGCCAATTATAAATAGTTTCTGTCCTCAAATTCATATGTTAAGCAAGTTGAGATTTTTTGAGTACTAGCTTTTATTAACATGCTTTTCTGAAGTAACCCAAGGGTGGTTAAAAGTGTCCCAAAGCCAAAGCTTAAGTGGGTCAGGATAAGATAACTAAATTCGTTTGGTTCTAGTCCTGTGATTTTAATATCTACGCTAAGAACTTGATCCTCTAGCCTGTTCTAAACAGCAGCAAAGTGTCATTGCTCTAATTGAAGCTATTCAATGGTCCCTCATTTCAGAGTGAAAATGCGAAATATTGCCATGATTTTTAATGTCTGACCTCAGCTGCTACTCCCCTTGGATTTCTCTGCCCCAAGTCAGTTTGCTCCAGGCAGGCTACTCTCCTGCCTTAGACTCTTTGCAGACTTCATTCTATAATAGCCACTCACATCCATTTGTCTAAATCCATAACCTACAAATCCTCAAAGATAACCATCTATTTAATATTACAATGCCTCTTGGGCCTCCCTGGTAGCACAAGGATTAAGTCTCAGAACTATGAAGCTATTGGCAGCCACTGCAGCAAGAGTTCAATCCCAGTCATGGAGCTTCCCACATGGTGCAGCAGACCTCTACTATCTCACCCACTGCTCCCCTCAGCAGTGTATTTCAGTCAATCTGCCTGTTCCATTCCCCACTCTGATGAATCCTCTCACCAGCACCACCAGACACCTCTAGTCTTATATGCATAAATACACAAAATAATATTGCAATGCCTAATACCCTGCCAACATTCCAGATCTCAACTAACCTAAATGTTCTCTGGAGTGTTTGCCAACTCTTAACATTCCATGTAAATTATATGTTGTTTACTGTATCTCCCTCCTAGAATATAATGTGGCTAAAATAAAAAGATTTTTGCATTTTGCCCACTGGTAATCCTGAGCATCTAAACCAGTGCTTGCTATGTAGTAAGCTTTCAATAAATAATTCTGAAGGCAGTGTTCAAGATTCTGGGGATATATGAACAAGATAGGCAAATTCATGGAGTTTACATTCAGTTATGCAGAGCCTGATAAAACAAGCCAATTTCAAAGAGTGGTCAGTGTTACGAGGACCCTGAAGTGTTTTGAATGTGATGATGTGTAAGGAGGTAGCATAGAAAGTCAGGAATTAATTTGTGCTGAGGGCTGGATAATGCTAGAAGCCAGCTTGGTATAAATCTCAAGGAAAAGCATTTGATACGGAAACAGTAAACGTTCAAAGTTTTTGCTAAAGAATGGGGTCTTAGCTTCCTGATCTTAACCTCACAATTCCTACATTCATAGTGAACTACTTTTCAGTAACTCAAAAGGCACCATTCTCTTTTTGGTACTTAGGCACGTTTCTTCTGTACAAAATAATCATTCCTTGATTCCCTGCATTCATCTGGCTGATTGATCCTTTAGTGAGACAAGATTTCACTTTCTCTGAGAATTCTTCCTAAATTGGGTATAAGACCCAGCCATACCAGGATCAAAATATAGACAATGGGAAAGCTGCAATAAGCTAATTATTTAAGGAACAGCCTGTGGGTAGAGAAGAGTGGTAGCATCATAGAAAATACTTATATGCTGTAATAAACATGGAATATTATAGCAGAAAATCTAACATAATGATAGTAAATAAAGGATGTTTTGCTAAAATGTTTTTTTAAAAATCACATGGGTTTTCAAACAACTTTATACATAGCTAAGAGGGTTGACTTACATGCCAAAAATGCATGCTGAGAGCATTAAAGACGCCCTTACTACTTGCCACCAATTTCACCTTTCACACTCACTGCTTAATCTTCCTGAACCAGCACTTTTGCTCCAAGTCTTTCACTTGATCAGTCGTTCCCTTCCACACATGCTCTATTACCCTAATTTCAACCATTAACCTGCCAAGACTATCCCACCAGACTGCACATTGTTCAGCGGTCCGATTTCCATACCCCAGTCTACCAGACAAAAAGCAGATAAGTCAGACATGTTCAATGAAATGAAAAGTCATTATTTCAGTATTCTAAGAAAAACTGCACTCATAAGAGACAGAAGACCACAGTGATGCTGTGGTCATTGCTACCACAGCATGAAGTGATATTTTAAACATTAAGGAGTGATGTGTTTTTCTGCAATACACCTGCACAGAGTGGAGATAAAATCAAAGCATAATGAACCCAAATATAAAATGACATGCAAAGCTAGAAGGCAGTCCAGAAAATACCAAAAACGACATTAAAAGCTAAAGAAAAGCAAGGCTGGTCGCTTGGTCTGCGTGTTGGTTACCTAAAGAAAAGTGCCTCTCAAACTTGAATGTACTTACTGATCAGCTGGGACGCTTGTTACACGGTAGTATCTGGTGGGGAGGAGGGAGAAGATCCAAAACGTGGGTTTCTAAGACGCTCGCAGGTGATGTCCACGTTGCTGGTCTGCACAGCTCCGCGTCTGGCTTATCCCTCTGCTGCCTGAGAAGGTCGCAGTAGATACAGGTGGCAGCAAGCCCTGCAGGGGAGCTAGCCAGAACTTAAGTGAGCTCTAAGTGTAAATAACGTACGGATTGCAAAGAGATAGTTCAAAAAAGTGTCACTAACTGTATAGATTTCATACCAAACTAATAATAAATTCTCATGGGTTGAATACGAGTCAGTGATTTCGCTCCTTTTCGAATGACATCTGTGCCTCGCAGCTCGCGCAGTGTTTGTACAGGACAGCGCTGCCCAATTCTGCCCCAGCGTCCACTCTTGTGAGCCTTTAAGAATCAGAGAACCCCCCCAAAGGGTTTCGAAAGTATGCTTTTTATTTCCCTAGTAGTTTACACACCAGAAATACAAATACACAACCAGAAAAACAAAAATCGAAGTTTCCTTAACAATGCAGACTACTGAATCCCTCTCTTATTTTGTCTTCGGACATTACTTTCTGCCCCCTCTGGTTTCCACACTCCCCGGTTGTTTCGCTCACAGGAAAACATCATCCAAACGGTGGTCTCCCAACTGAAGGCAGCCCGGCGAGGACCCGAGGCCGCGCTTCCCAGCCACCCAAACCGAGGCCGAGGAAGCCGGTTGTCAGCGGGCAGCGCCTCTCGGCTCCTCCTCTTCCAGCACCGACCTCCCCAAGATGGCGGGCGGCGGGGGCCCGCTTCCGCTTCCGGTGTGAGTGGCCGGGCCGGGGGGGCAAGATGGCGGCGGCGGTAGGGGTCCGTGGCCGGTGCGAGCTGCCACCTTGCTCCGGCCCAGGCTGGCTCCTCAGCCTCTCCGCCTTGCTAAGTGTGGCGGCTCGAGGGGCCCTCGCCACCACGCATTGGGTCGTCACGGAGGACGGGAAGATCCAACAGCAGGTAGCGGCCAGGGCGCCCCGACCTGCCCCGCGCCCACCCGCGCCCCGGGGGATCCCGCGGCCGGGCCCCTGGCTGTTTGACTCCGCGCAGCCCCGCCCCCAGCTCCCTTCCCACAGTCCCGGCGTCTCGGCGCGGGCGACCCCGGCGCCGCCCCCTCCCCACTTGTCCCCTGGCCCTCACCTCCGCCACCCGCAAGTTCTCTACCTTCCACCCTTGGGGCCGCGCGCCGCGTGGAGAGGGTCGCTCGGCGGCGAGGGGTCGGGCCTTGGGGACAGTTTCTCTTGCTTGGGCTTTGGAAACCCCAGATTCATTATCCCTGCCTCTGGTGCCTCTCGGGCCCACGCGTCACCAGCCCTCCCCGAGGAAGTAGAAAGCAGGTGGCAGCCCCGGGGTGTACGCGAGTTCCAGGGTGGTGAAAGATTCGGCACCTCCAGGCAGTGGTCATTTAATGCTGCTTCCCCTCGTTTCTCTCCCACAAGCTGAAACGTGCCGGGCTGGGGTACTTTCAGTTTGGACCGTTACTCAGGTCCACCGGGGCTCTTTGGAGACAGCACACACCCTCTCCTTCCGAAGGCGTGCTTGCGGATGCCTCTGTGTGGTTGCCTGCGTCTTTTCAGCTGTAACTACCCTCGTTTCCCAGTGTACTTTGCATTGTTTCTTTACCTAGTTCCTGTGTCCCAGCCCCGTAGAGGATGTGCGATTTCCTGGATCCTTGTATTCTTATATGTCTGAACTAATTCCTCAGAGACAGCTTTTCTTATATAACTTCATGACTGCCTGCGCTTTGTGAATGCCACTGATGCCAGAAGGCTACGTGTGTGTTCTACAAAATTTTGCAACTTAAATAACTTCCAACACCTGAAAACAATTCTGAAAAGTCCGGAAACTGTGAAAAGTGAACTGTGTGCCCCAGGCAATTTAGCCCACTGATCTCAAATGAGTTAACCACAGTTGTGTGAAACTACCGGACCTTTAGAGTGTATTTAAGGCAAGGTGATAGAAACCTAATTAATGCAGGATTTACTTTGGTGTAAAGTGAGATTCAAATTGAGACTTGCCATCTGATGACAAATCTTATCTCAGGTATGAATGAGTTTAACAAACATAGTTTAAAAATCAGCATTGGTATTGGTGAGTCATTACTAGTATGAGAAAAGATTGGCTTTTTCTTGGGTGACATTTTCTCTATATCTAACTTACCTTAGGAAAAAATTCCTCTTCGTGGTCATACCAGCTGAAATTTAATTTGTGTGTTGTGTATATTTCTGAAACCCTAGAAAACACTGCAAGTTCTACTTAAGATTGGAATCTTAGGTGAGTGCTGGTTGCATCCACCTTTCTTTTGTTTCCTGATGATGGCTTTCCCTGAGGCCTTGTGAAGGGAGACATGGAATTAAGTCACTCCTGCTGCAATTTGGGAACCTTTCTCCCATTGGCTCTTCTGCAATATTGTTTTTGGCCACAGCTATTTATACTCTGTGACATTGACTTCTCCTTCCCATTTATGTGTCCTGCCACTCAGATGAGAAAGTAGCCCATCTGAAAAGTGAAAGCTGGTAGAAATGTATTATTTATATGCTGAACATTGTAACAGGAAATTAGAATCTTCTATGCTTTTTGTTTCTTAATTAATTTCTTCCTTTTGCACATTAGAGTATGTATGTATGTATGTATGTATGTTTAGTGGGAAAGGTAGAGGTTACTGTTAAGGTGCCTCAGAAAGGAAGAAATATGAAGAATCTTGTGGATCATTGCCAAGTCACCTCTGCAGTAAGTAGTAGGGCTTAAAGTTAGGAAAGCAGGATTTTTTTCCTACATGACTTTTTTTTTTTAAGTGACTTTTATCAGTCAATTTGCCATATTATGCCATGTAACATTTATAATGGTGAGGTCAGGAAAGCACAAAATGTTATCCCAGAAGAAATAAAGTTGGTGTTCTCTGGTGTGAGATTAAGCAACTAGGGGAGGGAAGTTGGAAAGGCTGAGGGAAAAGCTGAACATGAAAATAAAGGGAGCGTTGGATCCCATGGTCAGCTTCTGAGAGATGTGCCTGCATTACCCACGGGGCTTCAAGTACTTCCTTTGCACATCCGCTGCCTTAACTAGAAGCATGCCTTCCATGTTTTTAGGCTCTGTTTACTGAGCTGCTGCCACTGAACTCCCAGGAGAGTTGTCAGGGAATCCTGGTGCTGGGATGAAAGAATGCTCCAGTCACTAGTTCCTTTCCCACAGGATCTGCCAAAAATGACTCCTCCCCTCCTTTCACCTGTGTGCTTTTCTCCCAGCTTTGGGCTTTGGCATACCTCTGGCCCCCTACTGTCCCTTGTACCTGGACACTAGTAACTGCTCTCTCGCTTTATTTAGGCAAGGGTTCTTAACTTGGGTCCATGTGCTTGAGGAATGGGCTATTATAATCTGCTTACTAGAAGGACCACCAGTGTAATCAGGTCAGTGGATCTTTTGGTTGACTTCATTGTAAAGAATAGGCTTCAAGAGCAGTATTTTTTTTTCTGTTTTATTTTGATGTTCTTTTCGCTTAATTACTATAATGGCGGCATCTGTTTTCTTTTAATCAAAAGTGTCCGGCCATTCACTTGCATGGAAGGTTAAATAAACTTTTGTGAGTTATCGAAGGTGCCCAACCACTTCATATCATATAATTTCTCTGAAAAACAAGTTTAAGTTCCTGTTCTAAATTACCAGCCAAGAGCTGAATTTTTGAAACGACCAGCTTATTATTTATGGACTTAAGGTGTACTTCCAGCACTTGGTTCATAGCCTCTGGATATTCTCTTTCTACATAAGTGGAGATCTCAAAGTTTAAACTCCCTTAGCATTAAAATATCTATTTTCTTGGCTACTGTTCCCCTCTCCTCCTGACTTACAACTATAGAATTTTTGATGTGGAAAAAATTTAAGGGGCAACATAGGAGAGAAAGTCACCCAGAGCCACAAAAATGAGTAAAAATGCATTTATCTGCAGCCACTTGCAAGTGCACACTTTGTGCTCAGAAAGTTTGAAGGGCTTTTCCCCCCTCGCATAACAGGGATGGAGGAATGGAAAGGAAAAATGGGACTAAATAAGTAAATGTCTTCTCTTTTCCACGTTGCTTCGCCTCCACAGAATGTTTGTGATGTTTGTGGTAACTTTGGAATGGGGGTGTGTGGACAGGGCAGGGTCCCAAGCAGGAGTGAATTCATGTGGGGGCTAGTTATCATTTTTCTTTCTATCATGTAAATGCCTTTAAATTCAGATCCTTTTTACTGCTCAGAACAAATGAGGTTTCCAATAAAACTGATGGTCTGAAGCCTAGCTACTTTGGCAAAGATCTCTTTGATAAGTGACTAATTCAGCAACTATGACTAAGGAAGAGATACCACATTTATTTGGACAAACAGGATAAATATTTATCTTTTGCTTTTTAAGTGAAGGAGTGATTTACTTTAGTGTTGAGTGATACGGCTCATCTGAGAGAATATATGTGTGATGAAGCAGACACCTTTAATTTGATGCTTTTCAACATCTTTTTGTCATGTAGCGCTGTTTCTGGGGTTGCACATATCAGGGATTGCTCTGGATGGGGGGGTGTTGGTGGTTGTTCACTAACTCACTAAGTACCTGTTAAACTTTTGCAATTTGTCCTGGATGTTGGCATCAAAGTGATTCCCATTCCATCCCCCCTTTTTTTGCTATTTCCCACTATTATAATTATACCCAGGTACTAACTTTGTTTATATTGTAGAGAGGTAATACAGGAGCTTGGGAATGTAGAGGAGTCCTCACTTTAAATCTTTCCCCAGTTTTTTATTGAACAAATATTTATTTACTGCTTATTTTCATCAACCCACTGGCTTTGATGGCATGTTTTTTTCCACTGGCTACTATGATGTGAAATTCCTGTTTTCCTTTGGGGGTGAGTAGAATGCAGCTCCTTCTTAGCCTCTTTTTTTTTTTTCTTTTTGGTGAGGGGGACTCTTCTTTTTGTACTCATCTAGAGCAGTAGTTCTTCAGTTTTCCTTGGCACAAACTAATCTGGGGAGTGGGTTTGCTTCCTTAAATGCAGATTCCTAAGCCTCTCAGCGTGTCTGATTCAGGTGGTTGACGGGAGACCCCAAGACTCTCTAAACTCTTCAGGAGAGTATGATGCAGGTGGTTTGCAGGTCATTCTGAAAAACTCAGCTTTAGATGTTGCTCTTTCTCTGGCTTCTATTCCCATCTTTTCTTTTTATTCACTACCTGGGCAACCTCATACTTTCTCAATATTTAAGTTACCCTATCAATGCTAATAATACCCACATTTCTTTTTACAACTCAGAATTTTTCTCCAGAGTTCAGTTTTTCTCCAGAGATTCTAGGCCTCGATATTACCTTAATTTCATGTGACTGTTCTCTAGATACTTCAGGTGTATGATGACCAAATCTAAACTCATTTTTTTCCCTGCACTATATCATGCCCTGTTTTCCCAAATTTATTAAGATGCCTCTATTCAATATTCACCCATTTCCCATGTCAGAAATCTGGAGTCTTCTTTAATTCCTCCCTTCCCCCTACCCTTTACCAAGATCTTTCAGTTTTACTTTCTAATTACAGCTTACTTTTTTTCCCCATAGCCACTGTCATTACTCTAATCCAGCCCCCTAATTATTGTCACAGCTTCCTAACTGCTCTCCCTGCCTCTGGCCTTGCCTGGCTTCTAATCCATTCTCTGTGGTGTAATTAGACTAATCTTTCAAACCTCCTTTGATTTGTTGAATTAAAATTTTGAACCAGTGCATGACACTGTAAAAATAAAAGTCTAATATTACGAAAGAAATAAAGTGAAGTTCTCCCACCTCTACCCAGTCTCACTCCCCAAAGAAAACTGCCTTTAACAATTTGGTACATATCCCAAGATATGGTCCAAATGTTTTGACCTGTCTATGATCTGACTGCCCTTTCTCTCTTGCTCTATCTCTGCTCATCCTTGAGTCCCCCATCCTCACCACAAATATATACAGGTAATGGTACTTAATTTTGGTCTCTGTCTCCAAATATGTTCTCACTTGCTTTGGGGCCTTTGCACATTTTGTTCTTACTGAATTGCCCCAATCTGGTTAACTCATGTTCTCTACAACTTAAACATCACTTTCTCTGGGAAGATTCTATTATGCCCAGACTTTTTCTCTGGTTCCTTATGAAGCCATTTACCATTCCATTCATGTTATTCACTAGATGACTACATGCTCTCTGAAGGGAATTGCTGTCTCCCTCTTCTCGACAATTCCAGTACCTCTCACACTGCTAATCACATAGACTGCAGCATTTATTTGTGGAATGGATGATAAGTGTGAGAAGTGGTTCCTGGCTTTGAGGAATTTACCATTGTCTGAATAAAACTGTCTAGTACTCAGCTGTGAGATAGTCATCTGGAGACCAAAAGGAAGTCTCACACTTCCAGAACATCTTTCAAGTTCTCAGTAGCCCAAAGGTGAATCAGCCCTAGGGCCTTAAGGAAGGTGAAAAGGGCCATGATTTCAGAGATTGCTCTAGTCTCTCTGCTGTGGTCAGGTTGTTTATATAAGGGAAGTCATCCTCTTTGTTGCTCATGTTTTGTTTAAAGGTCACCTTTATTGCACAGACATCAGAAAAGTGTGGAGAAGCAACAACAGTCAAGAAAAAATGACTTAAAAGAATCCGAAGGTCAGAGGTGAAATATATGAGAAAAAGCATCTGCCCTGTTGTGGAGGGGTTAGGGTCAGCTGTGGGTTTCAGCAGATGTTGGGTATTAGAAGCAACACTAGTAGAAATGAACAGCAGGTGCTGTGACAGGCCAGCAGGTCAGGTCAAAAATTAGAACTGCTTTGCACTCTAGAATGTGGGGAGCTAGGTTTGTGCTCCCTACACTTTTTGCTTCTGATGGAAAAATGCTTTTGATGGCAAAAGCAAAGGCAAATAGGAAATTCCTCTGTTATGTGGCTCTTTTGTAGCCAGACACCTTGAAAGAGTTGTTTGTGCTCACTGGTTGCCCACATTGGACCTCTGTTAAACTCGCTCCAATCAGTCCTTTGTCCCCACAACTGTCGTCAAGATACCCAGGACCTCCCTTATGTCAAATTCAGTTTTCAGTTCGCAGGCACCTTGTTTAACCTTTTAGCACCCTAGCATCTGTCCTCAGACCTCTTTGAGCTATTTTTTACTTAACTTCCTGAACATAGTCTCCCTTGCTTTTCTTCATAATCCCTATGACTTGTTTAGTTTTGGTGTCAGCATTATGCTCATAAAAGGAGTCAGGAAGTGTTTCCTCCCTTTTGATATTTTTTGAAGAGTTCGAAAAAGGTGAGTATAGTTTTTCCTTGAGTGGTAGATTAACCAGCAAAGTCATTTGGTCCTGGGCTTTGGTTTGTTTGTTTTTTATTATTATTGTTCTAAGTTCTTTACTTGTGATAGGGCTGTTCATATTTTGTTTTCTCATGACTCAGAAGGTTGAGTCATGAAGGAGGTTGTATGATTCAAGGAGTTTGCCCATTTCATCAAGGTTGTCCAATTTGTTGGCACACAGATGTTTATAGTAGCCTCTATGGTCCTCTGTATTTCTGTGGTATTTTGTCCTAATGTCTCCTCTGTCATTGCTGATTTCTTTCTTTTTTATTTTTTCTCTTATTTTCTTAATAAGTCTGACCAAAGGGTTTGTTGATTTTGTTGATTTTTTTTTTCAAAAAGCCATCTCTTCATTTCATTGATCTTTTGTATTGTTTTTTGGTTTTTATTTCATCTATTTCCATTTTTATTTTTCTTATTTCCTGACTTTGGATGCTTGTTCTTTTTAGGTATAAGATTAAATTGTTTTTTGAGGTGGGCATGTATTGCTATAAACTCCCCTCTTAGTACTGCTTGGTGCATCCCAGAGATTCTAGTATGTGATAATTTCCCTCTCATTCATCCCCAGATACATTTTGGTTTCTTCAGTGACCCAATTTTTCTTCTTATAGTTGATTTGTGATCTCTTTTCATTGTGGTGGGAAAAATTGCTTGTTATGATTTCAATCTTATTAAATTCATTTAGATTTTTTTTGCATCCCAACATGTGCTCTGAATGTTCATGCGCACTTGAGAAAAATGTATTCTGTTGATTTGGGGTGTTCTGTATGTATGTATCTATAATGTCTGTGCGGTCTAATGTATCACTTAAGACTGATGTTCCCTAACTTCCGTCTGCAGGATTTCTCTGTTGATGTAAATGGGTGTTAACGACCTTCCTACTGTGGTGTCACTGTCGTTTTCTCTTTAGACCCATTAATATTTTTTGAAATATATTTTGGTGATCCTATGTTGGGTGCATATTTACTGATGATTGTTACAGCTTCCTGATGGCTATCCTCTTTATCATTATATAATGTCCTTTTTAAAAAAAATTAAAGTCTTATTTCAAAGTTTGTTTTCTCTAATATGAGTATACCCACACTTTTCTTTTCAACTCTACTCACAAGTCATGGAACAAACCCAAATGCCTTTCATAGATAAATGGGTGGAGAAATCGTGACACGTGTACTCAATGGAGTAGTACACAGCTGTGAAGAAAATTTTTGCCAGTTTAATTATGTGTCCTGATGTAGGTCTCTGTGAGTTCCTCATTTAGAATTCTCTGGGCTTCTTGTACCTGGATGTCTGCTTCTTTCTGCAGATTAAGGAAGTTTTTCATGATTATGCCCTCACATGATTTTTCTGGTGCATATGTGCACCTGCTCGCTCTCTTGTGCACACTCTCTCTCTCTTTCTCTTTCCTTCTGGCACCCCTATAATATGAATATTCCCAGTGGTCTCTTAGGGTGTTTTTCATTTTTGTAAATTCTTCCACTTTTCTACTCTGACTTGGTGAATTCTACTGCCTTGTCTTCCAACTCACCTCTTTGTTCCTGTGTTTTGCCCAACCCGTTGCTGGACTCCTCTGTTATATAATAAAAACAATTTAAGGTTTCATTTCCACTGGGTACCTTATCAGGTGTTTTCATATTACCTCATTTTATCATCATACAGACCCAGTAAGATGTGGGTATTGATCTCTGTATTAATTAAAGAAGTGTAGGCTGAATGTAGCTAAACTCCTTGCCCAGGACCATGCACTAGGAAATGGCAGATTGTGAACTCAAGCTCAGATCTGATTCTAAACCCTGCTCTCTTTTCTCTGGTGCTAAACATGGCTATCAATATGAGAATATTTTCATAGATTTAGCTCGCCAAGATTTAAATTTTTATTTTTAAAATCTTTAAATTTGTCAATTAAGACTATAAAATGAATGGCCATTAATGAAAAAATGTTAATCTACTTAGTACGGTTTAAAATGAAAAGTTTCATAACTACCACAGTCCTTCTTAACAGGAATCATTTAGAGTTACTTGTGTATTCTTCCAAAACGTTTCTGTGCATTTACAGACATACAGATTTTTTTTTAAACACATAACTAGAATTATTTTGTCTCATCGCTAACTTTCATTCACTAACACTTAGACATCTGTGCATGTCAGAAATAAAAAGCTACCCCCTTTTCCTGGAAGACTGTGCACGATACTCAGGTAATTCATTTCAGTTCCCATCATGATGGATATGTAGATCATTTCCAGGTCTTTACCATCATAAATGTTGTAGTGGATAAACATGCTTGTACATATATCTTTGCATGTGTCTGGGTGTCTGTAAGATGGCTTCTTTGAAATGGAATTGCATGGTGCTAAGAAAGCATTCTATTTATTTTCTTAGTGTCAAATTTTCCTTTTATTAAAGGACTGCATCAGGAGTGTTTGAAAATTCCAAACTGTTTAGGATATGTAAAACCTTGATTAATGATCCATTTCTAGCAAAAGACCATTCATTCCATCTCTTATCACTAGCTAGTGTTGAAGCCATAAGTGGAAGTATGTAACCTTCAGGTTAGCTTTGTTATCTTCATAGAAAAACTCAACTTCTGTTATTAACGTTTATTTCACACTGCTGGAATTGCAGTTAAAGCAACTAGTCAAGCTGATTTCTTTGTTTTATCCCTCCACAGTTGATACTGCTATTATTTTGATAAGTAATCAAGTTAAACTTTGCTGTTGTCTTTTTAAGATCAACAATTTCCAGCATGAAATAATCAAGTAAATTCCTCGCTCTTGAGCTTGTCGTCATCTGAGTAAATAGAGTTGCTAAGGTCCATTTCTAGCACTGATTTTAGTGTCTCTTTTCCAACATGTGATTAACAAATCGAGTTTAGCTTTGGCTGCCATAACAAAATCCCATAAACTGGGTAGCTTACACAACAGAAGTTTATTTTCTCATAGTTCTAGAGGCTGAAGTCCAAGATGAGAGTGCCAGCATGGTTGGGTTCTGGTGAGAACCATCTTTCTGGCTGGCAGATAACTGCAGTGTGCTGTGTCCTTGTATGGTAGGAAGCGAAGTCAGATTCTATGGCATCTCCTCTTATTACAGGTTCTAATAACCATCATGAGGGCCCCAACTTCATGGCATCCTTTAAACTTAATGACTTTCCAAAGATCCCATTCCCCATTACCATCACATTGGGGATTAGGACTCCAACATATGTATTTTGGAGACATAATTTAGTCCATAGCACCCATTTAACTAAAAATTAAACTCATACCTGTTTTATTCATCACCATTATGTCTGGAACTTTGTGAATGCTTGTATTAGTTTTCTGTCACTACTATAAAAATAGCCACAAACTTAGCTTAAAACAATCTACATTCTCTAAGGTAGGCTAAAAGCAAGGGGACAGCAGTGCTCCTTATGTTTCTGGAGGTTACAGGAAAGAGTCTATTACCTTGCCTTTTGCAGTTTCTAGAAGCAGCCCACATCCCTTGACTTTCTCTCCTTGTATTTTCAAAGCCAGCAACCTTCTGTCTCTCACCCTTTCTTGTTTAGCCATACCTCTCTGTGGCCTCTGTTTTCCACTTTTAAAAATCCTTGTGACTACATTGGGCTCACACACATAATATAGATTATACGCTACATCTTAATTTAGATAATTTGAATAGTAACCTTAACTGTATCAGTTACCTTTATTCCCTTTTGCCATGTAACCCAGCATATTCACAGACTCTGCAGATTACAGTATGGACCTATTTGTTGGGTCATTATTATGTGTTCAATAAGTATTCACTGTTGAAATGAGTGATACCTCTGAGTTACATGTAAAATATCCCTAATTGTATAGCCATACTACTCTAAATATATTTACAAAAACATAACTTTAGTATACAAAGGAGAAATAGCCATGATTCTTGAATCAGCATTTCATTTTCTTTCCTTGTAAGACTGTAAATGTTATTGTTAATGTAATGTTATTGTTATTTTTGTATTTCCTGGTGACACAAATCAGAAAATGTAGATGGGGCAAAAGGGCTCTGCTATATGGTGACAGATGGAAACTAGAATTCTGGTGACAAATAGAAGGTAGTATGTACAGATGTTGATTTAAAAGGCTGTGTACATGAAACCTGTATAATATTATAAACCAGTATTACTTCAGTAAAAAAAATCTAGACTAATAGCACTTTCATAGAAGTTGTTCATTTGTTTTTCATGTGAAAAATAATTACTGACTTGCTTCTCAGGAAAATGGTAGTTATTTGACAAGAATGTTATCATGAAATTGGCTGCAACACTGTACTTGTTCTTGTGACTGCAAGAAGCAGGATTATCTACATGATAACCTACAAAGCTGGATTATAACTAGAGACTTTGCTTCAAAGTCCTAGGTTATTATATGTGGGATTTGAGCATTTATAGCTCTAAAAATGAGGTAAAACTTTAGAAAACAGGGATTTAGGCCATAACAATTCATGTGGTGGTCAGAATTCAGTGGTTTTGTTTACTTAAAGTTTATTTTTGGTTTTGATACCTTGGTATCCTAAAAATTGAAACTTGTTTTTAATTCTCATTAAAATACTATGTAAGTACTCTAATAGCAAATAACTTATCTTTAATAAAAACATTTCCAAATCCTGACAATTCATAATAATAGTGTTTCATTGCTCTCATACAATTAAGTGTTTCTAGTAAAAGCTCTGTTTATATTACATATTAAAATTTTGACAGTTAAAGTCATTGTAAGGAGCCTGTTTAAGTCCCTTTCAAGAGCAGAGGCCAGACTGGTCTTTTATGAACTTGCATTTCTCTAGGTCTGGAAGAAAGTGCAAGTCCGTGAGGGTTCAACTGTAGTCCAGAAAACGGGGGACAGAGAGTGCCTCTCCCACCCCATCCCTATAGGACTTTACCTTGCTTGCCACTGGACTAGCCTCACAGGGGCCACAAAGATGAAGGGTCCGTGTCCAAATCATTTGAAAATGGCTGTAACTGGATTTGAGATAAGGGTAAAAACCTGAAGGGAGAAAGGCAAGTAAGAAAACACAAAAGATGTTGTTGCCTTTTTGAGTATGTTGCCTGGCTCCACATCTGGGAGAGGAATTTTTTTCTTTGTGAATATATAAGGAAAAGCTACAAGATTGTTCCTCAGACCTGAGCTTATACTTGTTTTTCCTAAAATACAATAAAATATGTAACATAGCACTGCTAAATTCATTGTAACCTGAAGACCTGTAGATAACACTTTCAAAATGGAATGCATTGTAAAAGTAAGTAAGGGTTCAGGGTAGAAAACACAAAGAAGAGAATAATCACCCAGAATCCCACCAACGAGAGACCACCATTCATAAAATATCATATATAGGCTATCGGATGGCTTTAAAAATAGGGAGTGAGGGGCCTCCCTGGTGGTGCAACAAGTTAAGCGCAGTGCTGTGGAGCTGTCGGCAGCTGCAGCAGCGGCGCGAGTTCAATGCCCCGCCAGGTAGATTCCCACATGGCAGGGCAGACCTCTCCTGCCTCACCCACTGCTCCCCTCAGCAGTGTATTTCCCTCCATCTGCCTGTTCTGCTCTGGGCTCTGTCTGGTGAACCCTCTGACCACCTCACCCCTCTAGCCTGCACCCCAGCTTGTATGCAAAAATAGAAATAAATATTTAAATAAATAAATAAAAATAAGGAGTGAGAAAGATTTTTATAAGTACACAAAAGAAATACATATGGCCAAAAGAGATTAAAATGTACTCAGTCTCATTGGTGGGTTCATAAGAGTGTATGGACTGTTGCTAGGAATTTAAGTTGACTCAACTATTCTGGAGAAAAGCTGTCAAAAAATATAGAAGTGCAGTCCCTTTGACCTAATAACTCTTTTTCTAGGAAGGAAATAATTACAGAGCTACCCAAGAAATGTAAGTGTGGGCCTCCCTGGTGGCACAACGGGTTAAACGCAGTGCTGTGGAGCTGTCTGCAGCTGTGGCGCGAGTTCGATTACGGCTGGGGAGATTCCCACATGGCGCAGCAGGCCACTCTCTCCTGCCTCGCCCACTGCTCCCCTCAGCAGTGTATTTCAGTCCATCTGCCTGTTCTGCTCCCCACTCTGTCTCTGGTGAGCCCTCTTAGCACCCCACACCTCTGGCCTGCTCCCCAGCTCGTATGTATAAATAAATCAATCTTAAAAAAAAAAATAAAGAAATGTAAGTGTAAGGATATTCATCACAATATTGTTCGAGAGAGTACTAAAACCCAAATTTTAGTAAGAATTTAGGTTAGTAACTTTAATATATTAATCGCTAAGCATGACCATTTAAATTTCTATTTTCTAGGGAAGAAGATTGGTAAAATTTAGAGAAAAGAATGGAGAAGGGAAGGATACAATGTAGTAGATATATTATCCTCCAGTTTCTATAAACTATATATGTGCGTGGAAGTTATCTTAAAATAAGACATATATCTAGTAACAGGTATCACTGACAATGAAATTTCAAGTAATTTTTATTTCATATTGTCTGTGTTTCTGCAGTAGCATTTATAATTAAATTAACAATCAGAAAAGATTTTTTTGTTAAGTATTAAGTAGCATAAGGACAGAGGGCTAACTTTGCCTGTAATACAGTAAGCAACTTAACTGCTCAAAAGTAGCCACTACTAACTGAAGGCTTGGGTAGCTGTGTAATTTGAAAAATTGACAGTTTAAAAGGAGCTTTCAACTGCAGCTTTGAAAACAGTCCCTGTCTAGAATGAGTACAGCTTCATAAGGAAAGAATGATAATTTCATTCATTTAAATATCAGATTGCTCCAGTGGTGTCTTCTAAGCTAGTAAAAACGTGATACTTTTATGATAGTGTTTTATTTTTTACAGAGCTAGGATTTGAAAACTATAAGGAGCTTCAGAAGTTATTCAGGTGGGTCTCCTCCCTTTATTGATGGGGAAATGAAGCCCAGGCACAGTAGGCAATTTGCTTAAGGTCACACAGACCTATCAGGGACTTAATTTTTCCCTGACTCCTCGTGACTTAGCCCCTCAACTTCTTTCCAGGTAGTTAGTCATCAGTGAATGATAAAGCTGGGGGGGGGGAGATATCTAATAAATATGACATCAGACACCTTTATCAAACAATCAACAGTGTATTATGTGCCTGACATTACCTGAAAGCACAGTTAAGTACTTATAATCAGAAAGAATACAGAAAAATTGTTTGAAAAGACATACAGTAATTAAACGATGCAACAAGTGCTTAAAGAAGTGTTTAAAGCACTGTGGGAGCTGGAGAGAAGGGTGACTTCACAAAAGCAATGTTTTTGAGCCAATCATTTGGCCAAAAGCATAAGGATAGAAACACATTCCAAGTAGAGGAGTTGACTTGTGCAAAGGGCCAGAGATTCTTGAAAGAGACAAGGATTAGAAGATAATCTAGGTAGAGGGCCTAAGAAAATTAGGTACTTAGAAATAGCATCAAAACTTTCTGTATTGACAGTTTTCATTGGAATGTTGGACAAATTCTAGGTGCTGTGGATGCAGTTTGATCCAGGTTTCAAACCATCTAACCAGGATAGGTTTCTCTGTCTTAGCTTCTCTGCTTCTTTTTCTCCGTTCTCAGGCCCCCTCTGGATAGATACAGGATGGCTAGCCCCCTATAGCTCAAATAAAAGTTCTGACCAAGGGGAAAGCACCTAGTAATCAGGGCTTCCCAGGTAGATGATGCTTCCAGCAAACAAATCAGTGCTTTTCCTGCCAGAAGGGGATTGCAGAAACTAGAGTAAAGACCACAAATACCCACTAGGTGGGACCACTTCAGATGGAGGTGAAATCTTAGTTGCTTTCAAAATTCTTATTTTTGTTTTCCATCATATCATCTCAGTATTTCAGTAATCTAAAATTATGAATAAAAGATTTCAAATAGGCTGTCCCTAGTTTCTAACTTGATGGGATATTTTTTTAAATGAGCACAACAGCTCTCCTGCCCAACTGTGACTATGCAGGTGCCTCTCTTTCCCCTTTTCCTAATAAACCTGTCCTTTTAAAATGTGACCTTCTCATGCCTGTGTCTGTGCAGACACCCTTGTCTCCTGGGAAAACTGTGTACCACTGAAAGGGGAACTCTGGTGAAACTTTTCTCATAGGTAACCCAAAGATCACACTCTTTGAACCCATTACCTCTCCAAAATGACATCATAGTGGTGGGGTAGTAATTGATAACTTCTTATGTTAAGGAGGAGACTTTGGAAATAGAAACTGTCTTTACAGTAAAAGTTTTGGGTCACAGATGAGGAAAAAAAATAGTATTTGCTGAACTCACAATTTTTTTTTTGTCTTCTGTATCCTCATCTAAAAGAAACTGTCATAGTTTCCAAAACGCTTGTACCATTTCATGTTCTCACAAGGACTGTGTGGAAAGTTCTAGTTTCTTCTTATCCTTGCCAAAACTTGGTGTGATATGGAAACAGAGACCACAGACATTTTTCACATTCCATCTTTGATTCCTTTCCTTAACTCCCTAGATTTTGTTTCTATTTTTCAGTAAAATATTCATCAATGATTCATGGGGAAAATAAATAAAAATGAGTACAGTATAATATGAAGTTTTATTCATCATTTTCAATCTGCTGTTGGGAGAGGGGTGAGTTCCTCATTAATTTTGCTTTTGTGTACTCATTTGAATATCATTTAAAAATGTTCAGCTTATGTGAAGAATAAGCTGCATGTGAGGGCAGAAATAACATTACAGTAGAAATATTCAATTTCCCTTCATAAAGAACTGTTGAAAAGAGTTTCAAACCATTGGAAAATGCTTTTATAGAACTCAAAAATGTTTATACCCTTACGTTGGTGACGTTTAAAATGTTCACCCTGTTTCTGATTTGGCAGTGAAATAATTACCCTTTTGTAATTAACATTTCCATCTGTTATCATGTGAATTCACTGAATTCACAGAGATTGGGCTCAGGATTAGATACATAGATATTAATAATACCTTGCCTAATTAGAGACATAGTAAATGAAATATATGAAAATGAACTTGATACTTATTGCTATTATATATAAATACATGCATTTATATAATATATTCAAAGGAAAAAATTGAATTGCTTTATTACATGGTTTGTCATTTTCTTTATTAAAACAAATTGCTGCAATAACAGTGAAGTTTCACCTGGAACTCTTAGAGAATCATCTGTATAATAGAATTCATCTAGCTAATTTCCAAACACCTAGTGAGTTTTTCCCTGCAGTATAAATTTCCCTTACCTTCTGTTATTGACAATAATGCCACCTCTTTTTTTGAGGTTTATTTTTATTTATTTATGCATACAAGAACTGGGGTGTAGGCCAGAGATGCGGGGAGGGGGGGAGAGAGGATTCACCAGAGACAGAGTAGGGAGCAAAACAGAGGATCTACTGACATGCACTGCTGAGGGGAGCAGCGGGCAAGGCAGGAGATGTCCGCTGCGCCACGTGGGTTAGCTCCCTGCCAGGGATCAAACTCATGCCACAGTGGCTGGCAGTAGCTTGAAAGTGCTGAGACTTTTACCCCTGTGCCACCAAGGAGGCCCCAACTTTCTTTTTGACTCTGGTCATTGTAAGCATCATTTACTGGGTTATATAGGAGAGGGAAATGCAAGGTTGTTTGCTCCTTATGAAAAAGCAATGAAGTACTTTGCAATCTTGTTAATGTGTTTTGTCCTTTTAACCTACCTCTCTGTAATTCCTGTCACTTTTTTGCTCTTGTAAATGTTAGACTATGAAGGTATAGTACCATTCCTGTATACACTCTATATAAGCTTCAGATATTGCCCTCTATTGGGCCTGGTTCACAATCAGTCAATATTGATTGAATGAATGTTTTGTAGTATTTCCAAAGTTGTCAAACATACCCTCTTTCCTCTAATCCTCTGAGGAGAGGTATTCTACAGGAGAGAAATTCAAGCTGCTAGGCATTTACTGAAGGTAATTATCATAAAGTCTTTAAATTGAAGAACTGGAAGCTACCTTAATAAAAATATATATGTCAGGCTATAATCTTCTGTAACCAACACTTACCTGGCACAGATCCCTGCCATTTGCTGCCACGTCAGAAAGGAAGCACACAGCTGTCAGTAGACTCCCTTCCATCTGTTAATAATTTTATCTTTATATCTCTTCTAGCTTCTGTTATCTTTGTTGAACTATGTGTCAAGGAAATGAAAAGCATTTTCTCACAATTGAATGTTGGCCAAACCCATGCTATTCAAATACAATAAAGCCCCGATTATCTAGTATCTTTTAAATCTAAAACTAAATTTATACTTGAATATTTCTCTACTGTAAGTCTTCATTTGTCTCTTTCATTCCTCTTACATTTCTCCAAATATCAGTCAGGTAAACAGATTGGTTAAGTATTTTGAATGGCCATGTCCTACGCTCACATCCCACCTCCCCTCATTTTTTCCCTAAAAGCCTCATTTAAAACTGCTTGCACAGGAGTTACGTACTAAACAGCTACCACTTAAGATCAGGACGAAGTTGCACAGTAAACAGACTTTTCTTGGCCTTCTTAATGTGGAGCTCTTCTACACTGGCATCAGCTGTTGCTTTTACATTTTTACTTGCAAAATTTTATGTGCTATAATATGTCATGAATAATATGTCACATTGTTATTAAAAAGATATTGATGCGCTTTGGAGTTGAATCAGTCCATGTTCAATCCATTTTGGTAGCTTTCACTGCCCAACTGCTGGAAATATGGTCAAATACTATGAAAAGAGAAGCAAAATGTTCCACCTCTTATTGAGATAAACCTAGCATTTTACTTGTATGTTGGCCTTTGCTAAGTTTGATTGTTGATAGTAGAGATTTATATAATCTCAGGTGGTTAGGTAGTCTTGCTATTATATTTTTAGTACCTTTTAAATTCAGAGTCCACTTTTAATGACAGTTTTGTAGTTCAGGTAATTGTAGTATATGGGTGGAAGTTACTCGGGACCAGCATCTGGTTTTCTTCTAGCACCTCTGAGATGGTAGAATAAAAAAAAGTCAGATAAATATTCCCTGTAGTCACCCAACACTGTCCATTTGCTAAGGTGCATATTCTGAAAGCATCCATCCAAGTTTATTTCATGTTTTTCTTACTCTCTTTAAAGTAGTTTTAAGGAGAATAGCAAGGAATAAACAAAGCTATCGTCTGCACTTCAAAGGCCAGTTCTAAAATCAATTAATTGATGTCATTTTCTCAGGGGTTACAAAAAGACGTTTCTTCTCAAAGTGGAACTTGCTGAAGGCTCATAGGTAATTTGACAATCTAACACTAGAAAAGCAGGAACTTCATTGTATCCCTTAGGTATCAAGGCCACTGTCTTCGATTTTGCATGTGCATATATGTGTGTATATGTGTGTATTTGTTTTTTCCTTACTATAAATGTCGTATCTGCGCATCATAAACATTTTAAAAACATATCAGTGTATAAAGTTAAAGCATGAATGTGCCTCTCTTAATCCCACTTCCCAAAGGAAAACACTGTTTCTTAGTTTTGTGTATATTCAGACCTCTATACATCTGTATCTATAAAAATATATACATGTAATTTTTTTTTAAAGATTTATTAATGCGAACAAGAACTGGAGTGTAGGCCAGAGGTTTGGGGTGGTAAGAAGTTTCACCAGAGACAGAGCAGGGAGCAGAACAGGTGAATCTACTGAAATCCATTGCTGAGGGGAGCAGCGGGGAGACAGGAGAGGTCTGCTGTGCCATGTGGTCAGCTCCCTGGCTGGGGATCGAACTCCTGCTGCAGTGGTTGCCAATAGCTTCATAGGTTGAGACTTAACTCCTGCGCTACCAGGGAGGCCCTGTACGTGTAATTTTTAAACAAGAAGTCATAGTATGCTTATCATTCTTTATTATTTTAAATTTATACATTGTGAACATCTTTTCAGGACACTAAATCTAGTTTTTCTGTATTCTACGTCATTGGACGATGGATATTCCTATTCACTTAATGACAAACTTAGATTCTGATTTCTTTTGCAGCTTAAAGTGTCATACTGAGCATCCTGGTATGTATATCTTTGCCAACTGCTTGAGAATGTCTATAGGATAGTTTCCTAGAGTGATATTACTGGATGAAGTATGTGCACTTTTAATATTTTGATAGATGTTGTCAAAGGACCCTCCAAACAGTAAGAACAAATGTATAAGCCTGCTTGCTACCGGCACATGAGGGCTTATTTTTCTTAGTTTCAGTAACAGTTGCTTGTTTATGATACAGTGAACATGAATTGTAAATTCATATCAAGGTTTTTTATATTATCTTTGATTTATGGCTTCTACAAGCAGCCTTCAAAAATAGGTGCTTTTAGTATTTCCCTTTATTGCTTCCAAACCAATTCAGATATGGAAGTGCTATCAAGACAAGACAATCTTTTTTTTTATTATTACAGGTGTGAAATACCGTTTAAGGAATTTATCATTTGTTGCCAAGAAAATACTTCTCTTCTTGACTATTTCTTTTAATATCATACAGTCATAAAATCTCCTTCTCTTCTTGACTATTTCTTTTAATATCATACAGTCATAAAATCTTCAAAAACTTGCTCTGTCCAGCTGGAGTTAAGGGACAGCTATTGAACCCGGCATTCTCTTTGCTGAAATTTACATGCTTACTTTTGAAATACCCCTTGAGTGTTATTGAACACCTAACACTGATTATAATGGTGATTGAACAATAATTTAAAGCATATTAAAGTAAACTTTATTAAGTCAAACAGATGTTTCTGTAACCTGAACTTTATTCTTCCTTGCTTGCTTGCTGTTGCTTGCAGGTAGATTCACCAATGAACTTGAAGCATCCCCATGACTTAGTTATATTAATGAGACAAGAAACAACAGTTAACTACCTCAAAGAATTGGAGGTGAGGCAACTTGCATGTGAAGAGTACTGTATTTGAAAAAAAAATAAAGTGTTATTTTTTAAGCCTGATTCTTCTGACTTTTATAGGAATATACTACTTTTAGGTTGTGTTTTTAAAAATAACATTGTGTAATTAAAAATAACATATGAACAGTAGCAGGAGAAACAGAGTACTCTAGCCTGGGGCTTATGCCTGTTCATTTTATCCTTGAACAAAATGTGTAAGTTTTTCATAAAATCTCTGAGGATATTCTTGTCATCAAAGTTTGGGTAAATTTTGAAATGGAGGAATGGTTTTAATACCCTATAAAAATGTAATTTTTGCTTTTTCCCAAGTATGAAAAATTAGGGTCATGTTATAATTGAGGTGGAGAGCATTAATGACTTGTACCTTGAATGCTTTAAATTTATTGGTACTAATATTATCTGATTTTTTTGTTCTATCACTGTTTCCCATAAACTGACTTTACTCAATAACAAGCAACACTAATTATTTGCAGAACCAGGTTTTTTCTCTCACAGAATCTCTGGGTAATAATAATTTACAATGTAAATTGAATCCAAAATTTGATAAGTTGTAGAAAAAGTAAATCAGTTTGCAAAATTAGGCTTAGAAAATTACTGACTATAAAGGAAGCTTTAATAAGAATATAATCAGAATCTTTGAGAGCTGAGAGAAATCATAAAGATCATTCTCATTTTAGAAGCAAGGAAACAATTAGACCTAAAGATGGTGAATTGCCTAATTATGTAAAACAAGTTGTGACAGAATCAAAGGCCTTATCTCTTTTCTAAAATGGTAGCCTACCTGTTAAGCCAGATGACTATTCCTTTTCTAGTTATATAAAAAAATCTAAATGTCCTAGTTCCTTTTGGCTGCTATAACAAAATATTGCATAATAGATAACGTCTAAACAAGAGAAATGAATTTCTCATAATGCTGGACACTGGAAAGTTCAAGATCAAGGTGCCGGCCTGGTCACCTTCCTGTGAGGACCCTGGCTCATAGTGGGAGCCTTCTTGCATATCCTCACATAGTGGAAGGGAAGCTCTCTGGAGCCTCATTTATAAAAGAAGCAGGAATCCTATTCATGAGGGCACAATCCTCACAAATTAAGCAACCTCTCAAAGGCCCACCTCCTTTAGGGAGTTAGGATTTGACCGTATGAAGTTGGGGTGACACATTCAGACCATAGCACTAAATATAAAACATAAAACTGAAATAAGTTTAAATGTATTGGTGCGTGTGTGTGTGTGTGTGTGTGTGTGTGTGTGTGTGTGTGTGTGAGAGACATCAGAGTACAGAGTTCATAAATAACACAGCACAGTTTTTAAAAATTGGTTAAACAGACTGACTTAAAAGCTTCTCATTAGCAAATGATACCACAAACAAAACTAAAGGATAAGGTACATGCCTGGAGAAGTTACTTGAATGCACATTAACTTTTAAAGAATGTGTTTACAAAATTACCCTTTTCATAAATTTCTATAAGTCAACTTTAAAAAGTTTCCTGCAGGAAAATTAGATTTGAATAGTCAATTCACAAAATATCTTATTAGCATATGAAAATAGTTAAGGTAGTTACACTTTGTTGCAGTGTATTACTTGACTTCTGCATTGGCAACAAACAGGCTCACAATCTAAATGCTATTCTCATGAAGGAAGATGGAAGGGCAAGGAGAAAGCCAAAGTATAAGCAATTTTAAAGTTTCTGCTTAGAAGTGACATACACCATCCATCTCTACTCATATTTCACTGGCCAAGGCACATCTCATGTCCAGACCTAAAGTCATTACAGACGTAAAGTATAGTCTATTTAGTGGAGAAGGAGGGGGAGGGATGAATAAATGGAAACATAATTTAGTAACATCCCAATAATCTTCATGACTTAAGCCAACAAGGGTCATACTAACTGCTACTATGATATACTTTCCCACACAGAGCCCCAAGCCATTCTTAGTATCTAAAATTGCTTCCCTTTAGAAGAATCAGATAGCACCTCTCTCTTTACCTTGGTCAAAGCAAGTTATATTGGCCACGTAAAAGTCAAACAGGAACAATGATGTGTAATCCTTTTATATGGAAGAGAAGTAAACCTTGTTAGTAATACTATACTTTGCCTCAATAATTATAACAAGATAATGTCTCATTTAGATTGGTTGACATTGAGTGGTGTGACCAAACCAAATATTGCTGAGTCTGTGGGGATATGGGTATTATTAAAATCTGTTGGTAGAATTCTAGTTGTTATAAGTACTTTGAAGAGTAAATTGGCAGAGTCTAAAGAAAACAGAAAATATGCATCCTTTACAATCCCATGCTTTTAACCCTGCTGGATCTTTTACACATGTGCACAAGGAAACATAAGAATGTTGAAGCACTTTTAATATAAAAAAAAAATTTAAGCAACTAAAGGTTTATAGGAAATGGGTAAATACGTATTTATGCATCTTTTAAATATGATCAATTTAGAGTTATACCAACCATTGTAAATGAATCTCAAAAATAGTAAGTTTTTAAATTATTATAGAATGTTATAGGGATTACACTGAGAAGAACAATGATGTAAAAAAATATAAAAGAAAATACTATAGAAGGTATGGTTTGATACTGTTTGTAAAAACTTGAAAAACAGTACTGTATATTTACATACAAACAGTACTGTATGTAATGTGTGTATATGTGTGAGTATTAAGAGAAAAAGTAATATTTTATAAAAATGTTTACACAGGAGTGATGCATAAACAAAGGCAGGATAGTGGTAATTCTGGGAAGGGAGACGAGGGGTCTTGAAGGCAGTAAAGAGCACCTTCAACTAATTTTTTTTTCCTTTAAAAAAGTCTGAAGTTGAGTATTCCAAAATGTTATCATATGGTATGATAGATAAGGGTGGTAAGAATAAGGCTATTTATGTAGTAGTGCCTCTGTGTACTTGAAAAAAAATCACAAGTGGCAGGAATTCACCTGAAACACAGGGCTCTAGGGGAAGTTATTCCAAGCAGCAGTTATCAGTCTGGAAGGACTGAGGTATGACTTGTTTGGACAGTTTAAGGTGGGGTTAATTACGGAGTCATTTGGTTCTAGGGAACAAAGTTGATAAATGCAACTTTATAGGTAGTCAGACATCCTATTATGAAGACCTTCATGTCTGGATATTGTAAATGTCACATTCTGTTACTTTCTCTGTGTGGATACCATTTTACAGAATCTTATTTATGTCAACTAAGTTAACTGTGCATATATCAGAATCCTTGTCTTCCTTCGCAGAGGAATCTCTCAATTCTTCAACATTCATTTAATTCTTTATCTTAAGTGGTATCTAGACTGAAATGTTAGAAAAATCTATTAAAAATTGGAAATTTTTATTTTCTCCGGAACAGAAGCAATTAGTTGCTCAAAAAATTCACATAGAAGAGAATGAGGACAGAGATACAGGCCTGGAACAGAGACATAATAAGGAGGATCCAGACTGCATCAAAGCCAAGGTGCCCTTAGGGGACCTGGACCTGTATGATGGCACATACATAACTTTGGAGAGCAAAGACATCAGGTAAAAAAATTCTCTTTCCAAAAATAAAAATTCATTTTCCTGATCTGATCTTTCTCAAATCAATAAGAAATTATTTCTCTAATGATAGTGTTAACCACAGATGAGTTTACTGAAATCCAAAAGTTTAAAATATATACTAAATCTGGAGAAGTGTTAATTGGTTTAACATTTCTAGAAGGAATTTGGTAGTTTCATAGAGACTTTTTTGAAATCTAGATCTTAATGTTCTGTGATCTACTACTATTTTCTCTCTTGAGCTGTCTCTTTTATTTAGCTTCCAAAATATTTTGCACTAATAGCAACTATGTGGAAAGGAAAGAATGTCGATTAATATTAGCTGTAAAGTTGAGAATATAGCTCAATTAGGATTAAATTTGACATTTTTTACCTTTCATTCATTCATTGCGTTCTGCTCCTTGATTTTAGTCCTGAAGATTATATAGACACAGAATCTCCTGTCCCTCCAGATCCTGAGCAACCTGATTGTACTAAAATTTTAGAACTTCCATATAGTATACATGCTTTTCAGCACTTGCGAGTAAGTAGAGATATTTGGATTTTCTTTTTTCTTTTTCTTTTTTTTGCATCTTTTTCTTTAATTTAACCTCTTGATTATAAATATTCTTTTCCCCTCTCTCCTTCCTTACAGCTTTAAAATTTTACAAGCACCTATTAAAATTCTTTCAAAATAGATACTATAAAGATATCAAATTATTTATGTTCTTTGATGTCTCAGTCTCCTTTTCTGTGTGTTTTTTATTTTATCCTCTTCAGGGTGTACAAGAAAGAGTTAATCTTTCTGCACCTTTATTACCTAAAGAAGATCCAATCTTCACGTATTTATCTAAGCGATTAGGAAGGAGTATAGATGACATAGGTCACCTTATTCATGAAGGTCTACAGAAGGTAAGTCATCCGTAACTTCACAAGTCAGGAGCCTATGTGAACAGAAGATACTTTTCTCTCAGAAAATCCCTGCCACCTTGTTTTTGTTCAGAGAGTGATTTTTAAATCGTGATTACATTAATATAAACAAAATAGTTCAAAGCCGGGGAGAAACATTGATAGATCAGTTCCCTTTATCAGGAGGGGATGCCAAAGATTTTTATTTGAAGTAATTCATGAAAAAACAAACTAAACTGATATAAACAATGAGGTGTATAGGTTAGATGATATATGTATATTGTTTTTTTTTAAGATTTCTTTATTTTTGGATACAAGCTGGGGTGCAGGCCAGAGGTGTGGGGTGATGAGAGGACTCACCAGAGACAGAGTGAGTGGGGAGCAGAACAGGCAGATCAACCGAAATACACTGCTGAGGGGAGCAGCGGGCAAGGCAGGAGAAGTCTGCCGCACCATGTAGGAATCTCCCCTGCCATGCATCGAACTCGCGCCATAGCCCCCAACAGCTCCACAGCGCTGCACTCAACCCACTGTGCTACCAGGGAGGCCCAATATATATATATATGTATTTTTTTTTTTAAAGAATTATTTATTTATGCATACAAGCTGAGGTGTAGGCCAGAGGTGTGGGGTGGTGAGAGAATTCACCAGAGACAGAGTGGGGAGCAGAACAGGCAGATAGACTGAAATACACTGCTGAGGGGAGCAGCAGGCGGGTTAGGAGAGGTCTGCTGTGCCACTTGTGGGAAGTTCTCTGGCCAGGTATGGAACTCGTGCTGCAGTGGCTCTGGATAGCTTCATAGTGCTGCGCTTAACCCATTGCGCCACCAGGGAGGCCCTAGCTGATATATTTTGAGTATGAGAGGAAATTCAGTGTTATGTCTTTGTTTAATCTATGCAACATATAAGTTAGCACTGTTTTCTGAACAAGGAGATGAATCATTACCAACAATAAAATCTTGAAGGGAACTTCTACTTTTAAAAAGTGAAATAGGGACTTACATAAAAGGACCCAAAAAATTTAAGGGTTTTTTTTTTTTTCCTTTTCTCTATGCCTAAGGAGTATCATAAAATGCAGTGTAGTTTCTAAAGAGTATTATAGTGGTATTAAGTTAAATGTATAATTGGAATATTTATATACAATTTATTCATATATGTTATAATAGATTTATATGTTTATTAAAATTTACGTGTGATTGCTTTTGTAGCTAACTTATCATCTTCATCTTGTTTTTCTGAAGGTAATGTAAAACGTTGCATCCCCAGAACTTAATGAGTAGTAAGGGAAAACTGACCTAGGATTTAAATATCCTTCAGAGAATGGTTAGGTGAAAATAGATCATAGTGATAAGTGCTCCCTAGAAAACTAAAATTGAGGATAACTGGGTGACGACTTTAGACAGAGCAGTTGGGGTTTTCCTGTTGGGAAATATGAAATTTAAGCAGTTATCTGAAGGACAGGAAGGAACTGAAAGTCCAAGAGGTAGGAAGAGTGTTCGGCTCTGCAGCCACAGTGAGCTCAGAGTGTATCAGCCAGATCAGTCTGATGGGGGCGTGGAGGAAGAGGAGGAATCGAGACTAAGTCCTCAATTTTTGACTTGAGCAACTTGAAGGAGTAGAATTGGAGTTGGAGAGGAGTAGATAAAGCTCTGTTTTGGCCATGTTAAATTTGACAAAGAATAAAAGTTACTTAGGGAGTATTTATAACATTGATACTAGATAGGGTCATCTGGAGGAGATTAAGTTTGAGAAGAAGCCACTCTGATCTCTGGATCCTATCACATTTAGCTCTATGAGGGGGAAGCACCAGCAAAAGAGACCAAAATGGGTGTGCAGAAGAATGTGGTATCCTAAGAGCTAAGGGGAAAAGAAAAGTGTGCAAAAGAAGGAGAGCATAATTAACGTGACGTTTGAGCACTTGGAGATATGGGGGGAGTGCTTATGAGAATTCTTACAGAAAGATTTCTCTCTTAACATTTGTCTTTCTCTTACCTTCAGTGTGCTCTGATATCTAGAATGGTCTGCCTAATATGTTGCTTTCAGTAGTTCATGTAGAAATTTTCATCGCTCTTTCTCCCAATTAACAATATAAAGCCTGAAAATAAGAGATAAATTCAAAGCATTTATTGATTTGAAAGAAAACTTTCTCAAAAGGCTATCAAAAAGGAGACTGAAATATAAGTCCTGTGTCTGTGGTGAAAGACTGTTGAATCCCTTCAACTGTATATTGTGCTAAAATTGTTAATTGCAGCACTCAAAAGTCCTGCCTTCCTTGAGAACATTTGAGCATGATTAATGTAGAATTATACTTAGTGTTTATTCTTAAAAAGAACATCTTAAAATAATTGGTCCTTGTAAAAATTTCAAACTATTTTTTGAAAGTCTGTGAAAGGAAAAGTGAAATTTTTAATTTAAAAATTCAATTACTATTTTTATAATGTATTCTTTCGGATTTTTATTTTTACACGCCTTTAGGGTTAAAACTTGATTATTTTCATAGGATAAATTTTTAATAGTGGAATTATGGGGCTCACATTTTTGAGATTTTTTTTTTTTACATCTATGTTTGAAATTGCCCCCAAAAACGCTGTACTCACTAACATTTTCACAGTTAATATCTCAATTTAATATGCAGTATAGCCAATGGTGAGTATTGTCATTCTTTTACATCTTCGCCAATTTGTAAAAGGAAAATTTTATCTTTTTGATTTCTGTCCTTTAAATTTCGCATCATTTCTTATGCTAGTTATCATGTTTCATATTTTTTAATTTTCTGTGTTCTTGGCCCCATGTGCTCTAGGCTTTTTGTCTTTCTGTTTAGATTGTTAAGAGCTTTTCGTAAAACTTTGGCTCTCAAATGTATATATATTTCCTAGTTTACCTTCAATTTCACTACTTTTTTTTTAATGCAGATTTTAACACTTCCTTTCCTTGGGTTTAAACTTATTTACATTGAGTTTTTGGCATGATCCATTTTAATGTTTTCATCTCTATTTTGCTGAAACTCAATATGTTATTAGATGAAAAATCTGAGCCACAAAAGGAGCAAGCCTATTTGAACTTCTGTTTAACTAGACTAAATAATACAGTTATTATATACACCAAAGACTTGATTTTTAGCATTTTGAGGCTTGGAATAGATTGTGGAAACACATGAGAAGATAATGAATAAAAATTCATCTTTCACAAATTAAATAGGAAGCTTTGCAATATGTGAATTTCAAGAATTTTGCATTAGAACCACTGACTTCTGTGTACATTAGGTCCATGCTTCTACAGTCCTGAAGGGCCTGGCGAGTTGTGAGCACTTGGTGGTGTTTTCAGCTTTATTTGCCACTTGTTCAGCAGATGAGCAGGGAACTCTTGCCAGGTGTAGTTTATTTGTCCTCTGCCCAACCACTGCTACAGTTAGTCTTGCTTCTCCTGGAATTTCAGAAGAGACAGTAAAGTAGCTCATTTTGAACATTCTAAATTCAACCACCTTGAGCTGTACTTGACTGATCACCTTTTGTTAATTTCTAGAACTCTTCCTCATGGGTGCTGTATAATATGGCTTCATTTTACTGGAGAATAAAGAATGAGCCGTATCAGGTCGTGGAATGTGCCATGCGAGCACTTCACTTCTCTTCCAGGTAAGGTTCCTCCTCTCCTGGAGTAGAAGCTTCACACATAGCTCAGGACTGTTAAAGAAACAATTCATAGGACGTCTGTAAGAAGCATAGCATTGTACTTACACTGTCCTCCACCCCTATTCACAGAAATTAGTCCCGTCATAAAAAAATGACACATTCAAAGGACTAATTGAATAATATACTTAGGATTTTCATTAAGGAAAAAGTACATAACATGGACATCCCCCAGTTGCTTGAAACTTGAATGCAAGGACCTCAACATTTTAATACGGCCTTAAAATGTTGGCCAGACCTTATTTTTATTACAAAATGTGTGGCTATCTTATTAAGTACCGTGAGTAATGTAAAAATAAAACATTATAATTTTCTTAAACTAGTTTCTCATCTATACGTGTACTCAGAGCTGTTTTCCTGTTTTCCTCAACTCAGTAACTTTTTTTCATAGCCTGGGGTTAATTTGTATTAAACACGTCCTGCCATGAATTTATAGGAATGGGCTCTGCCCACTCAGGTTCCTTCCCATTGGTTCTCACCAAATGTGCTTCCCTGAGTGGAGCAAGCTGGTGCTTCAGTGGAACCCAAGTATCTTTCTCTTTGGCTTCCTTTTTTCTGATCATTTTCCTTTACATGTTTCAGGAAACTATCTCAGCCCCTAGAGTGCTTAACATGCCCAATATGAACATTAATTCTCATGGCAAGAATCTTGCCCTTTGCATGTTTACAACAATGCTGATTGCATAGACTCTTCCAGTGTTGTCAGGGTAACGTGAGGCATTCCGTTTTGATCACTGCCCATCCCCTGGATGTCTGCGCTGTCACTGTTCTTGTAGATTGACATCGATGTGGGCAGAGGAGCAATTCCATGTTTTCTAAAAGGACTAAAGGTCCTTTATGTTGGTCATTTTGGGATTTATTGGAAGAATGTGGTTTTGGCTGAAAGGCCTAAACTCACAAAGTTTGAATTTAAATTTCTCTTGTCAGGTAGTTATGCATAATCATGGAGTACACGTTTCTTCCCTAATATTTGATTGTGCCTCTCCTGCTCTTTCAGGCACAATAAGGACATTGCCCTGGTCAACTTGGCAAATGTTCTGCACAGAGCACATTTCTCTGCCGATGCTGCTGTCGTGGTCCATGCAGCTCTGGATGACAGTGACTTCTTCACCAGCTATTACACTCTGGGAAATATATATGCAGTAAATGCAACTTTTTGTTTTCATGAGCCAAACCAGCTGCTCTTTTCTTTTTTTCCTCAATAAAAAAACCTATTTCTCCTCCTCTTTTGGTCTGAAAGGGAATGGAAAAGAGGGAGTTAGGGGGAAGATAACTTGAACACGATAATATATCATAATTGGCCTAATCTCTTGACATAAAAATAAATTAATAGGAGTATTAAATTTCTGCAGAGTATACCTCTTAAGATAGCAGCACCTTCCAACTCAGCCTTCCTATATGGCATGCATACCTTCATGTCATGGGAATTTGTCCATGGTCAAAATAATGTTCAATGCAGAGTGAGCTGTAGGTGTCACCTCGTTAACCATTAGGGGGTTGGACAGATGTAACTAGACTGTGGCTAACGTTTACCCCTTGTGTGTATATGTGTGTGTTTGTTTTTGTCTCTTCAGATGCTTGGGGAGTATAACCACTCAGTGCTCTGTTATGACCATGCTTTGCAGGCCAAACCTGGGTTTGAGCAAGCTATAAAAAGGAAGCATGCTGTGCTGTGTCAGCAAAAACTCGAGCAGAAATTGGAAGCTCAACATAGGTAATAGGGAGAAAAAATATCACTGAAGCACTGGCACCATCAAATCTTAGATTAGACCTTTGTAGGGTGATAATCAGTTCTTATTTCTTCCTTAGAATTAAGAAAAGCACGCTTTCACTAGCACTTGTCCTCTCCCTTTTCTCCAAATCCAGGAAGTTTAGCACAGTTCAGTGATTATGTAGGGGAATCTCTTTAAAAGCCTGGATTCCAGAAACTAGAAAATGTTTGCAGTAAATGCTGTCATTTAGCTTTTCAAAACTTTGACCATCGATTACTTTTATGAATTCAGCTGCAGGGGGGAAGGGCGTTGTCAGATACTCATTCTATTGATTGCATTTCTGTTGACATACAATGAGCCAGTAAAATTTCCTGCACAAGATGTTTGGTCTTTCTGCTGTTTGACTCCTGCTGTTGGGCTGTTATATCAGTTAAGTGACATTGAGAGACATTATTTGGCCCAAATTTATGCAGTAATGGAATTGTGTTGTACTTGGGTCTTGAAGTGTGCCTCATAAGAAAATGTATTGATATTTGATTCTGTAAATAAGACCAGTTAAGAAACTTTACACAACTCAAGTGAATTGCTCATAGAATTAGCCTTCATGTTTCGAGTATGCTTTGATTATGTGAGCTTTAAGTGGAGATTTGGAACTCATTCAACGTTTGTATTTGCTTGTTTCCCAATCTGTTTATAACATAAAGTGAAAAGAATGACAGCTTATTTGTTTATACCTGGTTATATCTATCAGAACTTGCCTGGCTAAACTTCTTTTGATATTCACCTCTTAAGAATCAAATTGATTCTCTCTTTTGCACTCTGTACAGCTCCTAAATCTCCATATGTTATAGAGGCAATAATAATTTTTGTAAGTAAATGTAAAGATACAGATGATTTATTGGTATCAATTTATTGATAGAAAGTACATTCCTTTCTATGCAAAGTTTATGTTTTTTTCCAAAATCTGTAAACCAGGAAGCTAGACTGAGAAGCAAGGCACTATGTTCCTTATTATTAACCTTGGCTTTAGGCAGAATCAAAGGGAAAGGTGAAAAAGAGGCCTCTAGAAAGGCTTTGAATGTCAGAAGAACTAAAGCAAACTTTGTGGAGGGAAGTAGAGGTGTTAAATGTGTAGTTTTATAATATATTGCTTCTCTTTTTTGGCACTAAAAAGTCCAACACATCATTTAAGTCAAGATAATATATCATTAAGGGAAAATTTTGCCCCCAGGTTTTACTAACACAATAGTGTTTATTTAATCCTGTTATTCTTGAACTTGTGGTACAGTGGCTATATGCCTAAAGTAAAAAACCTAGCATTTTTATTATTGAGAGCTAGAAAATTAGACATTTAAGTGGTTTTAAAAATTCCTAATTTTAAAGCTCTATAACTTTTTCCTGGTATTTAAAAAAAAAATGTTAAGATCCCTCCAGCGAACACTGAATGAGTTGAAAGAATATCAAAAGCAACATGACCACTACCTGAGACAGCAGGAGATCCTAGAAAAACATAAGCTGATTCAGGAGGAGCAAATCTTAAGAAATATCATCCATGAGACACAAATGGCAAAAGAGGCACAATTAGGTATGTATTCATCCCAGGTAATTGAAGCCAGTCAGACACTCTGGCGTGCTTACTTTCATAACTTTCTTGTAACTATAAAGTGGTGTAAACTTGTGCTTATGACTTCCCCTCAGTCATTAAGTGTAGAGTCATCGCAGCAGGTATACCAGCAGGCCTGGAGAGCTGGCTTAGTCCCTCTTCCTTTTTTAAATTCACATTTTAAAGTTAAAACCAAATCTTAAAAAATAAAATCATCCTAGGAGTCTCACCAGTTGTGTTTACCTTCTGTGGCCTGTATTGTTGCGTCTCCAACTTTAATATGCACACCAGTCTCCTGGAGATCTTGGTAAAATTTTAGTAGCTTCTGATTCAGTGGGTCCGGGGTGGCACCTGAGATTCTGCCTTTCTAACAAACTCCCAGTTGAAGTCTGATCTAAAAACACAGTGAGGAGCGCAGCCCTGTACAAGGGGCACAGGCCACACACCCCAGAAACAAAACACCCAGGCACTTCAGCCGACACTGGCAATGTGGCTAAAGGTCCTTTTTGTTTTCCTTTAAAAATGAACACTTTATTTTAAAAGTAAGATTTTAGGCTAGAATTTGTCTCAGGCAGGAATTCTTCACCAGGCTCATGGGTTAATTTTAGTGAATTTTGAAATCACAAAATTACAGAGAATTTTGTATGTGTATAATTTGGTTTTGTTTTTCTAGGAAAGGGGTATATAGCTTTTTTTAAAATCTCTTAGAGTCTGTAACCCAAAACTAAGGCCACTGGCCTGGGGGACGTTACCTACACTGTAGATTAGTGATTTGGAGATACATATATATATAATGTTTCTTTGACAAATTGGCATCAGAGAATAAATTCATAGACTCCCTTAAGTTACATCCTTATCTTTTGATACGTGCATGAGTTTGGAAAACCTTTAACCTTAACTTTGACCATGGTCTGTCTTAAAATGCGCCTAACAAATTTTCTTTGCTATTTTGAGTATAAAGAGTGTGTTCAGTCCTTAGGGTTATTTACTGCTCAAAATGCAGCACATTTGAAACAAGTATGTATATATGTATATATAAAGAAGTTCTCTCCAGAGAGATAAAGTCTCATAAAATTATGTAATAAGTAGATATGTAATCAGAATTATTGCCAGAAAACACCTCATTGATTATCTAGTATCCCTTTGTTTAATAGGTGGAAAAAACTGTGGTTTCTTTAGAATGATTTGATTTCTTTAATCACTAATGAGTACACACTTGTTTAAGTACCCCTTGTGTATATATTCTGCCGGGCTCTGAAGAATACAGAGTTGAAACTAAGCAAATCTTGTTGGCATCGGTGTTCTTACTCATCAGTTGTAATTTCCATTCTTTTTCCAGGAAATCATCAGATATGCCGTCTGGTCAATCAGCAGCATAGTTTACATTGCCAGTGGGACCAGCCTGTGCGCTACCATCGTGGCGATATCTTTGAAAATGTGGACTATGTTCAGGTCTTTTTCTTGGTCTCTTCCAGTTCTTATAAACTTCCACATGTCTAAGAATAGTAACATTTTTCTTTGCTTGATTCTTTGTATATTTGAACCCTAAAATGTGTGACTGTCATTTAAGGTTGTTAGGTACCTGTTAATGAAGTCAGATTTCATAGGGTGCACTAAGTTATTCCATGAATGGCATTTCTTTTTCCCGGGGTACTCTGTATGTGTGTATTCAAATGTATTTGATTCTGTCCTTTGCCAAAGGAGCTAGAATTGGACTGTCAGCACCATGTAGCTCAAAGACTGCATCTATTCCCTTAAAGTTTTAAATTGGGGTAGGTAGCAATGCCCTTTCCTGACATCATCAGTCCAGATATGTTGCCTCAACCAAAGCACCATCAAAATGATCATTGTCAGCAGAAAACTTGTATTAAGCACCAAGGCGAGGTGCATGTTTTCTCTCTAAATGTGTATGTATGCGCACATGTGCATGTGCATATACACACATACATACATTTTCTCTCTTACACACACACACCTGGCCTGTCTAGTTGGGAAGAAATAATGTGTAAATAAAATGATACCAAATAGCAAATGATTGGTGTTGATACAGTCAGTAAGCACAGCCAGCATTCCAGCTATCATCCAAACGGACATTGGAAATAAGGTGACATTTATCCTGCATTATCGGGAACCCATTATGCCCGTAATCATAAACACAGAAATTTCCAAAGATAAGCAGTTAAAATAATTGAGAGATCAGGATAGCTTCTATAGGAGGAAAAATTTCATAGAAAATTAGATGTCTTTACTGCAAAAAAACTCAGACTGCATTAGAAAGAGTAAGACACCAAACCTCAGAGACCAGTTAGGGGGTTAGAAATAGAGGCCAAAAGCTTCCTATGATTCTTATGAAATATCTCTTAGCAATCAATATCCCATGGTTAGTTGACAAGAAGCACAAAGGAAGATCAGACTGATATCCTCTGAGGTTGTAGCTCATTGGTTAGGTCCAAGCATTTTAAGGGAAAAAAGGGACAATATAGAAATGAAATAGAGTGAAACTCAATGTGGCATGTGGACGTCATGATGATCTCAAGACAGACTGCTTGGATGACTGCCCTGCTCTGGGCAGCTCCCGTTATTGTATCTCCATAAATCATGTCTCCACCAGGTAGCAGGAGAACCCATTCCTATCCCTGAATGCATACAGATTCACCATATTCTTTCTTCTTTTCATGTTTTTCCTACTCTCTCCAATCCTGGTCCTTTTCCTGATCTAACCAGGTTAAACAAGATAAAACACATAAAGCAGTTAGATAAAATACACAAGAACTCTGGTATCTTGTAATACCAAGCATTGTTTGACCTTGGTTTGAAGGAAGTCTGTATGTGTCTGTGAGCTCCTGGTTTCTTCTTTTACTTCCGAAGCTTTAATTTAGATTTAATTTGACAGTAGTCTATATAATGCCTAAATGTCAGCTATATTAATCCTTACGTTCCCTTGCTTCCACCCACAACACACTAATTTTATGGTGATTATTTTAGCCTAGGTAGGGGAAGGGAATAATCAGCCAAACCTACATCAGTTAATAATTACACTTAAAAGAGACTAAATCATAGCAATGAAATACAGGACAAGAAAACAGTCCGTGCCATGTCTCTCATATGCCAATGGCAAAGCTGACTGAAGTTTGCTAACTGCATTATCTGTGTGAAAATGCGGCGGGGGCCTAGGAATATCAAATTGCCTCATGACTGACCTACTTTCTGACTTCCTGCCAATTTTGAGTATTCACTAACATTATTGGAGTTGAGTCAAATCTTAGTCACAACTCCTTTTCCGCTTCCAATTTGATTGAACTTTTTGTTTTCTAGTTTGGTGAGGATTCATCCACCTCCAGTATGATGTCTGTCAACTTTGATGTTCAGGCAAATCAGAGTGATGTCAGTGACTTGGTCAAGTCTTCTCCTGTAGCCCATTCTATCCTCTGGATCTGGGGCAGGGATTCTGACGCATACAGGGTAAGTTAATAGAGGATAACAAAGGCGTTTTCTCAAACAGACAAGAGCTCTTAAAATAGTGGCCTTCAACATCACTGATTAACGTGACTCCTAAGTCTGTTCAGCTTAGTTCAGCAAACACTTATTAAACTTCTATTAAATGGAAGGCCTTCTATGGGTAGCAGACAAGCAACACAGGGTCTGCCTTGAGTTCTTCCTTCCAATAAGGTGGAGGCGGTATGAACCCTAACAAGTTTCTAAACTTGACTTCATCTGTGCTTGTGTATGTTTCATGTGTTCAATCATTGTTCTTTCACTGAACTCCCAACTGTACCAGGCTGCTACTAGGAATTTAGTATACAAGCTCCTAGTCAACAAGCTAATAAATATGCATTTCTGGGCTCACTAAGAAATAATGGTAGGCTAGTCAACAGGTATGAGGACACAGATCATATATTTTTGTTCACTAAGTTTTAGAATTTAATCCGCTTTTTATCTCGCACAATTAATGCAGTCATTTAGGTTTCATTATATGTTAGATAGTGGGTTTTCGGGAAAGTCATGACATTTTTTCTGTGTTTTCAAGCAAAAATGTGTCATGACTTTTCCGACAACCCAGTAAAATTCCCCAGAGTTTGGTAGCTTTGGGATAAGTTTAGTAAGCCTCAGATATGTTATTTATATTTATAAAAATGGACATTTTACGAATCAAGAAACAATTGTTAAATTTTGGCATTGGCAAAGAGAAGGTCTTAATTTAGGAAAAAGTAGTTTATCAGTTTTAGAAACCTGTATGCTTTCAGGTACAGATCACAAACTGTACCTTAAATTGGCAAAAAGAGAAGAAAATCTGCCACCTATCACAGAAAATCCAGGGTCAGAGCAGCCGTCTGGTTTGCTTGGTTCCAGAGCCCATTTCTTTTCCTTTTCTCAGCCTGCCATTTACAGTGCTGTTTTCATCTACAAGCACATCTTTCTCATGGTCAGAAGGTGATAGCCAGCAGCAACTGGAGCCACGAGGTTTTTATTCCTGTGTAGCAGAGAGACTGAGGCTGGCTTTGCTTTCCCAGAGCCCTAAACTAGCCTCGCCTGGCATCTTGACACAACTGGCTTAGGCCTGTCCTACCATGAACCAGTCTGTAATGAAGCAGGTAGAATTATTGACTTAGACTAACAGTTTTGCAGAAAGAATATTAATAGAATATTAAAGAACCTATCACAGTGTCTGCATTTATCTTAAAATACTAAATTGTTCAATTAGTGTACCTATATTCTTTTGAAAGTTCTCTTACCTTGTTGAAATATTTAATCCAAAGAAATTTTCTTTCTCTATTAGGACAAACAGCATATTCTGTGGCCTAAAAGAGCAGATTGTGCAGAAACCTACCCTAGAGTCCCTGTTGGTGGGGAATTGCCAACATATTTTCTGCCTCCAGAAAACAAAGGACTCAGGCAAGTGCTGATGGATTTGGCGAAAGCACTTGATTCTGCTTGATTGTCAACTGGCGGTCTTTGAGCACCAGGCTTGGACTTGAAAGGTTAAGTTTTAATCTTGAAGTCCCCCTCACTTTGAAAATATGAATCTTGTTGCTTTTTCTTGTGCCAGGATCCACGAACTCAACAGTGATGATTATTCTTCAGAAGAAGAGGGCCAGAACCCTGACTGTTCCATAACTGACTTCAGAAAAAGCCAGACTCTGTCCTACCTAGTCAAAGAATTAGAGGTCCGCATGGATCTGAAAGCCAAAATGCCAGATGACCATGCACGAAAAGTAAGATCCACCTAGGCTACTGTTTATTGCTGTCCATTCTCTCACAAGCCTCTTAGATGGAACAAAAATTCAATAGAAGGCAGTTGTCAAGCTTTAAGTTTATAAAAATGCAGGATAGAATTAAAGACTTGTGATCCCACAAGAGGTCTGCCATGCTGTTGAAGGTGTGCCAGAGGTGTTCCTCAACACTCTTCGCAAAGACCCCTCGGCTCGCATCTGCCTTTGCCCGAACCACTTCACCTCAGCTCTGCTCCTCCAAGCTTCCAGAAGTTGTCTAAGTTGAATACTTGAAGGTTTTCTTTCGCAGGCCTCAACCCTGCTTTGCCCTTTTATAAGATCCTTAGTACTCTGTATAAACTGATAACCATTTTGCAAACATAGTAAATAAATTGTTAGACTCTTCTCTTTTATTCCTGCTAGGAATTGTTCCTCTTAGGAATGTTTTATTCTTTTTTTTTTAAAGATTTTATTTTATTTATACATACAATCTGGGGTACAGACCAGAGGCACGGGGCGGCAAGAGGGTTCACCAGAGACAGAGTGGGGAGCAGAACAGGCAGATCAGAAATACACTGCTGAGGGGAGCAGCGGGCGAGGCAGGAGAGGTCTGCTGCGCCATGTGGGATTCTCCCCAGCCAGGCGTCGAACTCGTGTCGCCGCTGCCGACAGCTCCACAGCGCAGCGCTCAACCGCTGTGCCACCGGGGAGGCCCCTACAAAGTATAAATTCTGTAGTAGATACCATTCCACAGAGACGGATGAGAAGAAAATTACCATTTTATAGAGAAAACATGCTATCACAATAACCTCCTTTACAACATTTTAAAACTAAGCTATTGCTATAGAACATTCAAAAAACATTTCCTGTGGCAGAAAACATTGTGTACCAGGCACTGTTTGGGGTGCTAGGAATACAGAGATATATGGACCATGATCCCTACATTAGAGGCACTCACGGTTACTTAAATGCTACAAGAATATAAACTAGATTGAGGAGCTGGTGGCTTTCCATCTAGAAAAAGGGTATTTTTATCCCATCAGCTATTGCATGCAATTGTCTTTTGAGTCATTTCTCTTGGGTTCTTGATGCTTTGGATAAATTTAATTGGGGTTTAGTAGATCACCTGAATATGTGTACGGCGTTGTATGTGTCTTTTAACTTTTTAATTAAAGGCATCTAAGACATACACGTAATCAGGTTAACACCTATTGATATATTGATGACCTCTTGTTACATACATGATTATAATATCTGTTCAAATTAGCTGTTCCTGAGGCCCTTAGAGACCGCTTTGTAGAATTTTTTTTCAAATGTCTTTCTTGTTATTTTCAATTGAATTAGTCTTCATTTTGATGTTTTCAGATTTTGCTTTCCCGTATTAATAACTATACTATTCCAGAAGAAGAAATTGGGTCTTTCTTATTTCATGCTATTAACAAGGTGAGTCATCTACTTCAGATATTTGAAATTTGAAGCTTAGTAATTGTAATAAAAGTTTAAAAATATGTATTAAAAATCCTGTCTAGAACAAGTACTGTATTCTTTTTTTTTTTTAAGATTTATTTATTTATGCGTACAAGCTGGGGTGTAGGCCAGAGGTGTGGGGCAGTGAGAGGGTTCACCAGAGACAGAGTGGGGAGCAGAACAGGCAGACTGATGGAAATACACTGCTGAGGGGAGCAGCGGGCGAGGCAGGAGAGGTCTGCTGCACCGTATGGAAATCTCCCTGGCCAGGCATCAAACTCTCACTGCAGCTGCCAACAGCTCTATAGCACTGCACTTAACCCATTGCGCCACCAAGGAGGCCCAAGTAAAGTGTTCTTGTACTAACTGAAGTGTTTGGATTTTTTTTAGCCAAATGCTCCTGTCTGGCTGATACTCAATGAAGCCGGACTCTACTGGAGAGCAGTGGGAAACAGCACCTTTGCTATTGCTTGTCTTCAGAGGGCTCTGAATTTGGCTCCACTTCAATACCAGGACGTTCCTCTTGTCAACTTGGCCAACCTTCTGATTCACTATGGCCTTCATCTTGATGCCACAAAGCTGCTACTTCAAGCTCTGGCCATCAATAGCTCTGAGGTGAGGCTGCATGTTTCTTTGTAGCTCCATCTAGTACATCGGGCAACTTAGATTCAGAGTACAATGTGTGTCTTTTTCTAGGGAGGGCATAGAAGATCTCATGCTTTATTTTTCAGAGTAGAATATGCATATTTTAAGAGAGGGCAAAAAATAATTTGGTACTGTTTTAAATTTGATGTGTTCCTTTAAATGCATAAAATTTACATTTCTATCATTAATTTTTTAGAACGTTAAACAAGAATGGTGTAGCTGCTAAAAATAGACTGCCAATTTTTTATGTCAGTCTGCAACCTCTGTTCTTACTCTATCCGACTCATCACAGCATACATACTGTTTAATACTACACTGTTTTACGACTTTACAGCTAACTTTATACCAACTAAGCCAGAGCACAGTTTAAAGATTGTTTTGACAAGTTAGACTGATAATCATGCCCTGAACTTCCCACGTGCAGCCCATAGACTTACATCACTGTTTTGTAGTTAATTGCTCTATTTCATGGTGTCTAAGATACCGCTTCTTTTTTTTTTTCACATCTTAACATAGCTGAAGTCAGGATGTTACAATTGATGACATCTTAGGTTTGATGAAATGCAGTTATAAATATGTAATTAAATCGCTTTTATACCTAGTGACTAAATGTTTATAAGTTTCATGCTCAAAGAAACCTTTTTTAAAAGAAGTGTGCCTGAATGGTTTGTTTATTTGAGGTATCCCAAAACTAATTTTTTTAAATATGAGAAGAGAATATTACATGTTAAGAGTTCACTTTGAAATACGAAAAGTTCATAATTGGATTGGATTGAAGTAAAAGTTTACAATTTTTATCCTATACAACGAACCAAGATGCCAAAGAAGTGCATCAAATATTTATCAAGCCCTCACTCTGTGCCGTGTGGGGACAGATGCTTCATATGAAATGTGGTAAAGTGAACACCCAGGTGGCAGGTTCAGCACCGCTATATCCCCCCTGATATTTTTTCATGGTTTAATTTCTACTGTCACCAGCAAGAGAATTTGGCAGTATTCTTCGGAAGGAGAAGGAGCTTCTTTAAGGATTAGTTGTCTTTATGTGAAAATTAAGCTGAAATTTTTTTCGCAGCTTTATTGATTTACTGATTGTTTACATAAGTATGTAATTTGGGATACAACTTCATATCTCCATAAGTGCGTGTGTTTCACTCATCCTCCACCAAAGCTCCGTGTCAATACACTTATCCCCTCCTCACCCTTTTCCCCTTTCCTCCCCCCACTTTTCCTCTAGTAGCTAGAATATTTTTCAGTCTAAGAGGTATTTTTGCTGTATTTCATTATTTGTTTTCTTTGGTTATTTAATCAGCAAATGAGTGAAACTGTTTAGTAACTGTCATTTTCTGGCTTATCTGCTTAGCATAATTATCTCAAGAGCCATCCATTTTGTCCCAAAAGACACTATTTCATCTTTTTAAATAGTCGAGTCCATTGGATATATATTCCATAATTTCTTTATCTAGTTGTTTCTCAGTGGACTCTTAGCTTAGTTCCATGATTTGACTATTGTGAATAATGCAGCTGTGAATATAGGCCTGCAGAAATCTTTTCAAATTAGTGTTTTCATATTCTTTGGGTAAATAGCTACCGGTGTTATTCCTGGATCATATGGTATTTCCTTTCTTTTTGAGGAATCTCCATGCCATTTTCAATAGAGGCTGGACCCTTCTACATTCCCACCAGCAGTGAATGAATGTTCCATTTTCTCTGCCAACATTTGTTAATTCTAATCTTTTTGATAGAGGCCATTTTCCTAGGGGTGAAGTGATAGATCATTGTGGTTTTCAACTGCATTGCCCTTAGTTGAGCACTTTTTCATGAGCAGGTAGGCCATTTGAGTGTCTTTGGAGAAGTGTCTATTTAAGCCTTTTGCCCATTTTTTTGATTGGGTCAAAAATTGGTTTGTTTTTTGTTGTGGAGTTCTTTGACTTCTTCATATATTTGGAAATTAACACCTTGTTGGACATGTGATGTACCGGTATCTTCTCCAAGTCCTTTTTGTTTTTATGGTGGTTTCTTTCCAGGTACAGAAACTTTTCAATTTAATGTAGCTCCATTTGGTTTTTTTTTGCTTTTGTTTCTCTTGCTATTGGAGTTGTATCCCCAAATCCATCTCTGCAGTTGATATCAGAAGCTATACTGAAAAATTTTAGTTGTTTAATACTGTGGTATTGCAACAAGAATAAAAAGATAAAGCAATGGGATATTGGTAGATACCCCCAAACACACCTCACCCTTCTGTCCATATTGGAAGTATTTCCTTCATAGTTTTCCTTCTGTGAAAGTATTTCAGTGTTACAACTCTACTATACCAGTAAGCATTAAATCTTATTATATATTAAAAAATTATTACTGCACAGCTTTTATAGCCTTCAATTTAATTGGTTATACAAAGTTTTGATGAATTGATATATTACAGCTTACTCCTCTGTTGTTGGATATTTAGGTTACTGAAAGTGCTTAGCTATTTCTCAGCAGTGGTTTTCTGTATAAGGCCTTTCCTGTATTCCAGATAAATTATCTTTAGAAAGATTGCTGGTAGTGGAATTACGCAGGAATGAGAATGAATCTTGTGGTGACTTTGGTACAAAGTGCCAATTATATATAGAGAGAGAGTCATAGTCAAGGTCTATAAATATTTATTTCACCTGTATCTTCACCAGAATTGATCAGTTAAAATAACTGCTGGCTTTCATAGATTGTTAACTAGTGCCAGGCACCATCCTAAGCACTTTACATATAATAACTTATGTAATCCTCACAATAACCCTATGAAATAGAATTTACCCACTTGATTGATAAAGACAGTTAAAGAGGCTTACTGAAAGTCATTAAACTTGGGTTCGGACTTTGGGAATCTGGCCAGAGTTCACACTGTTCAGCTATATTGCGCCACCTCTGAATTGACATTTGTAAAACAACTTTTCTTTTAAAAATGGCACTACTCTTTAGCCCTTAAGTAAGGATGTTTTAAGTAAAATAACTTGTATATACATTTTTCTGGTTTTCTTAGAATTTATCTTATACAAATTCTCTAGACAGTAGTCTTTAATTACATGTTATGTTGAAAGTATTTTCTCTCTTTGTCTTTTATCTTACTTTTAAAAGTTACCTTTAAGTTTGACAATCATTTACCTTCTGACTTCTGTTGTTAGATTTAAGGTATCCTCATAAGTCTGAAAATAATTACTTTTGTTCATGTATTCTGTGGCTTGTCTTTAAGTAGTTGACTCTCAAATGTATGAAAGTTGTATATTTGTTAGTTTTCCTATGTTGTCTTCCCTTTGTTTTAGATTTTACAATTCATGTCTATAATACATTTCAAATTAAGTTTTCTTAATGATGGGGAGTAGAAATCAAAGTTCATCTCCAAATAGATATCCATTCTCTCCAGCAGTGTCTTGGCAACACCATCCTTTTCCTATTAAATCACCTCTTACCATTGCTTTGAACTTCAGACTTCTTCATCCAAGAGTTTGTCTTGAATATGTCTACTTGGATGTATAAAACACACTCTAATACTAAAGGCCAAAAACTAAACTCCTTACCATTGTTCCAGTTTGTTCTTCTCAGTCTTCCCCATATCAGGAAATGGTATATCTAGTAGCTCAGGACAAAACTTCAGAACTACCTTTGATACCTTCCTTTTCTCAGGTCAGACTTGATCTGTTAGTTAATGATGTTGATTCTGTTTTCAGAATATACCAGCTTTCCACTATCTACCACCATCTCTACTGCTATCTGATCCAACCCACCATTCTCTTTTATTTGGATTATTTCAGTAACCTTCTTACTCATTTCTCTGCTTTTTGCCTTTGTCCCCCTATAATCTGTTCACAATACAGCAACCAGTAACATCCTTATAAAAAGTCAGATGTTGCCTTTTGTCTGGTCAGATCTCTGCAGTGACTTTTCATGTAACTCACAGTGAAAGACAAGAATTTGTAGGTCTTTAAAAAAAAAAAGAATTTGTAGGTTCTACATGACCATAGTACTTTTCTGACCTCATTTCCGTGAAATCACCCTTTTACTCATTCATGCTAGCCTCACTTGCCTCCTTGCAAGTCCTTAAACTTGCTAGTATACATTATGTATTTTATGTATTTTTCGTTATTGTTAAAAAAATAAAAAATAGATTTATATCTGTTTTGCAGTTTAGATTTGTTGTATGTAAATTAAATGGGCATTAGCCATAACTTCTCTGGGGTAATCAAAAACAACCAAAAGACATACAGTAATGGTTTTGAAATTCTCAGAAAATAGTAATTAACTTTTTGCTGATTTTTTTTTTTTTTCTTTTCAGCCCCTGACTTTTTTGAGCTTGGGAAATGCTTACCTTGCTCTGAAGAATATCAGTGGGGCACTTGAGGCCTTTAGACAGGCTTTGAAATTAACAACCAAATGCCCAGAGTGTGAAAACAGCCTGAAGTTGATTCGCTGTATGCAGTTCTATCCTTTTCTGTACAACATCACCTCTTCTGTTTGCAGTGGTAAGCAGCTGTTAAGTGCTGGCAAAATAATGAGCTCAACCAGGGTTCCTATCTGTTCCACAGAATACAGAAAATTACTTTCTCAGTTTTCCCCAAGGATTTTATATATAGTCAGTATAATTCTCAATACATGGCAGAGAAACTAATTCATTTCTTACTGTATAGCTGTCTTTAGTTATTAGACTTAATTCTCTCCCAGAACACTCATTGAGAACCTATGTACAATTGGACTGAGAAGGTGTGAGATTTATTTCTTCTCTTCTTAAAATCTTTGATTTTTTTCATTGGTTTTGTTATTTTATTTCATTATTATTATTGTTTATGTCTTTTACATTATTGTGTATTACCCATAGTTTACCCATCACTAATTCACCTGTGAACTGTCACCATAGTCCCTTGTGCTCTTTTCTCCCCCGTTTTGAGGCCTTATCCTTCCCCTCCCTCACTGAATGTGTCTCTCTCATTTGGTTCCCCTATATTCCTATTGTAAGTGGAACCATTCGATATTTTTTCTTTCTTTCTGGCTTATTTTGCTTAACATGATCCTTTCTAGCTCCATCCATGTTGCTGCGAACTGCATGTTTTGTAATGACTGACATTAATGGTAAAGGATATTTTTTTCTGCCCATGAAGTCAAACTGTGGGTTTTCCTGATTCACTGTACCAGCCCACCTGGCAATTTAAATGGAATGACAGGGAGTGAGTAGTGCTTACATTTTTAAATATCAGAGCCCAGCATTTTAGTGAAGAAACCAAAATCTCTCACCAACAGCTCTTATCGCTTCTCGGCCTTTTGGTTAAGATCTCAGTGTAGTCTCAGCAACAGCTGTACAGCTCAGTTGTGGATCATTATTTAGCACAGTCTAAGCTAGAGTTATGACCAAAAATTGAAAATACTAATCTCTAATATTCACGATAGTGAAATTTACAAGGATTTGTTAGACAAAAACATTTTCTAAGTACATTATCCTTCAACTTCACTAATTTGGAAATCAAAGAATTATATCAAACAAAGACATGTTTGACTACTTGAGCATCTAGATGTTCTGTTATGTCTCTCATAACCATAATTTTACTTTGTTTTTAGTATTTTTTCTTGATTGTGGTAACACTGGTTTGCAGTACTGTACGGGATTCAGATGTACAAGATCACACCTCTTAGATGTTGTCACCACTCTACACCCGCCACCAAGGCACCCACATTCTTCTGTTGTGCTCCATTGTGCCCTCTCCATTCAGTATTATTTTTCTTATATTAGAAAAAATTAGTTATATTTGTGAAGTTTCATTTATACACGATGCTTATAGCTGTGCTGCTAACAGTGGGATTGATATTTGCCAAATATATTTAAGCAGTCAAACCCAGGATTTCTGAACAGTGGTCTTAATTACTGTACTACATCCCCACTTAAAATATTGACCCAGATCTTTAGAAATTGTGAATAAATGTTTCACAGAACTTAGACTTTAATATCCAGTTTTGCGTCAGTGTTTTTTACAAATATCTCTATAATATATTTTAAAGCTTTCACCACTTAAGAAAAAAATAATTTTCCAAATCATGTAAATGAACTTTGATGTTAGCTCCAATATGCAGAAGAATTAGCCTATGTTTTTTCACAGTATTTCTGTATTTATAGCATCTGTCACCTAAGTCACATCTTCTTTTATAACTTGTCATTGTCTGTAGTTTTATTCTACTTTCTTCAACCTAAATTTCTGTAGATTTATAATTGTAGGTTAAAGCAATTTTCATGGAGTTCAGATTTGCGGGGGAGGTGGTAAAAAGAAATTGTATATTCTGCTGCCCTCCAATGGGCTAGCCAGCATATGCTGACTGCAACTAGGACTTTTTTTTAATCATATTTTTCATAAGAATTAGTGGAGATAGCTGCTTTATAAATTATGTGTATACAGTTATAATGACCCAGATTTTTGTAGTATTTTTAATATGCTACCACCATTTATTTCCATGAAAAGACTTTAAACTTTGGTTAGTTTATTATAGATTTCAAAATTCTGGAATGCAGGCTATCATTCAGCAAAGCCAAATGTATCTCTCTATATGTAATAAATGTCCAGTTTTGTTTTGTTTTTTTGCTGAAAAGAGCTTTATCTTAATCATTGTGCTAGCAAATATTCTACTGACAAGCTCTATGTAATAGCTTGGGAATAAGAAAAGTTCTTATTTTGTGAATATGGAAGCAAAAGTTACTCACTTAAGTCAAGAGTCAGTCCATGGAAGAACTGAGACTGAATCTGAGTCCTTTGCCTTCCAAGGCCAGTGTGGTTCCCACACATAATTCTTTTACTCCCAAAACGTCATAAATTATCCTATTGCTATGACTGAAAGAATTCAAATTTGTAGGTTCTTGAGGCAGTTTATCAAAGTGGTAAAGTCACTACACATTTTATGACATTCCTCAGGATAGATCAATTCATCCCTGAATAAACCGTGGGTCTGATCATGTTAGTCGTAGTAAATCCTAAAAGCACACCTGAGATGGTCTCTTCTTTACTTTAGCATGTCCCTTGATCTATTCAGAATTTTGCAGCGCTAGATTGCCACGCAGCCTTGCACATAGCCGCATTTGTATAAGTGCTGCAACTAACATTTATCTCTTGAGAGTCTCAGCATTTAACTTTCATGAACCAAATGGGTTGGTGACTTTTGGTTTTCACAACAACTTCAGACAATAAGTTAGGTTATGGTGGTTTTTGTAGTGGTTTTACACATCAGCCTCTGAAAGAGTTTGAATATGTTTAAATGCTTCTTGGTTTTTAATGTGAACTTTTCGTCTTGATGAAAAGAAATTGCTGTTTGTTTCTATTTGAGCAGTGAGCCCCTTGGCCCCTACCTAAGGTCTTGCCATAGTGATCCCCCAGGGATTATAGATTGTTAACCTCTCCAAATAATATTTAAGAAAAGTGAATTTTGGTACTGGATATAACCTTCTGAAGTAGGTTATTTGTTTCTTTCAACCAAAGGAACCTGGGTGTGACTTACTTACTTATTTGTTCTTTCAAGTTTTACTGTGTGCCAAGTACAGTTCTAGGAACTAGAAACCATCAACAGAACAGCTTCGGGCCCTATGGAGCTACATTCTAGCAGAAGGATAGCAGAGAGCAGATAGTTAACATAATAAATTGTTTTGTGTGTTAGAAGATGACTGCTATGGGGAAAACAGGAGAATTGGTTGAGATTTAAATTGCTTTGTTAAAGGAGGCCCCGTTGAGAAAGTGACATTTGAGCAAATGCTTGGAGAAGATGAGGGGTGGGCCATGCCATCAAACAAAATAAAAGCATTTCAGGCAGAGAAAATAGGGGTTGCAAAGGCTTTTTCAAGGAATAGCAAGAAGGCCTGTATGGATGCACTGGAGTTATGGGAATTGACAGCAGAGGTGAATGGGAGGAGGGTAGAACCACATCTTCACTGCCTTGCAGACCATTCTCATAATTTGAGCTATTATTCTAGAAGAGAGATGTATGATTTGAAAGGTTTAAGTAGGAGAGAAAATATGATCTGATTTACAGTTTAACAGAGTTCCTGTGGCTGCTCTGTAAAAGTCAATTGTGGGTAGAAAGAGGAAGATTCGTGAGGATGCTGTTTCAGACATATAGCTGAAAGATGATACCATTGGTGTCAGCGGCATGGGAGGGGAGAAGGTGAGAAGCAATTGTGATATTTGGGGTGTATTTTAAAGGTAGAAGCAATGAGACTCTAGAGGGCATGTAGAAAATTAAGGAAGTCGGTGGTGACTCCTAAATCTGGAACTTTGGCATCCAGGTGCTATTTAATGAGACTTTATAATAAATAGTAGTACTAATATCAAGTCAGAGGAAGGGAGAAAAACATGTTTGTTTTGGATGTGTTCAGTTTGACTTGGCTGTTAAATGTTCAGTGGAGGTGAACATAGTTATTTGGCTATATGAGTGTCCTGATGGACAAGAAAGAGACCCAGGCTAGAGATGATCTCTTTTGTGTCATGGGCATATGAATGGTTTTTAAAATCACAAGCTTGATAGCAGTTACCTCACTGATAGTATAAAAGGACAAGTAGGTCAAAGATTAATTACTAGGGCATTGCAGCCAACATTTAGCAGTCTGGAAAAGAAACCACAGTAAAGAAGTAGCCAGTAAAAATAGGAAACCAGACAAATGTCTTGTCCCAGAAGCCAAGTGAAGCAAGTGTTTCAGGGAATGATGGAAACTTTGTTATACCATATGCACGTATCCTGAGAGGAATTCTTGGAGGAATTCACGTATTCTTGGAGGAACACAGGGAGTGAACCCCTGGATTTAAGACCTTAGAGGTTGTTGGCAGTCTTGTAAAAGCTGGTATGAAATGGGTTGTGAAGGAGGTGAAGATGTGGAAATTGACAGTACTCTTCAAGAATTTGCTATATTGAGGAGCAGAAAAATGCAGTGGTCATCAGAGAGGATGTAGGATTGAAGATAGTTGTTCTAGTTTTGTTGTTCAAAAGGTGAAATGAATTGCAGCATGCAAGCATGGGCATGGTAGAGTAGAGAGGGAGACTTGAAGATGCAAAAAAGAGAAGCTAATTATAGCAGCAGCACTCTTGGGTAGGAGGTGATGAGAACCAAAGTGCATGTGTGGGGGGTGGGGTAGTCCTTACATAGAAGCAGGGACAATAAAGGTGTAAGTGGAGACACGTTCAAAGACTAAATAGGAGACTTCTGATTGTTTCTTAGTGATATAAGATGGGAATGTCAAATGAGAGAGAAGAGGGACAGCGGGGGTGCTAGAGATCTGACAAGAAAGATTGCAAACCACAGGCTATCTTTTTTTCATCTTCATAGTCTGACTAACCATGTACTCTGAACCCTCCCCCTAGTGGTTAGCTTTAGATTGGATTTAAATGGCAAATTAGTTGATACTTTTGAGTTTGAACTACTAAGAATACCTAGCAATAAAGGGTAATTAACTTATTTCCACCCATTGTTTACCCAGAATGTTTGCCCATGCAACACACACATGTAGATAGAGCTCTGCTTTCCAAATCTACAGCTCCCACACCGTGGAGGGAGGAGAGAAAAGGAATAGGTAAATTCCAGTAGAAGCTGACATATCTAATAGGTAGCCTTGATTCTCCCACCTCGAGTCAGCACTGTTTTTAATAAAAGCTACAAACAAATGTTTATTGTTGACCCTCACTTAAAAAGTTATATTTGTGAATAAGTCAGTAAATTTTAAAGAATCTGTTAGATTTGTTTCCTCATCATTTTTTGAAATAAATTTCCCTAGACTGAAATAAGCCAGAGATTTAAATTATATTTTAAAAAAATAAATAACAACCACCACTGCTATGGCAATTAATTTTCTTTCTTTGTCAATGTAGTTTCCATATGGAGAAATCCTTCAGAGTAAACTTGCAGTGAATGTTTCAATTCCCTTGTTTAGAGATCTAGCCTGATCCTTCACCTGCGCATGGATTCCATCACCGGAATCCTTTTTTGCTCGGTCTGCATGTCATGTGTCTGTGCCTCAGCCAGCACTGACATAATGCTCTCGTGCTTTTGTCACTTAAGAGAGGGCCATGTGACAAGAGAAAGAGACCAAGTTTCCTGCTAGTTCTCCTTTTTCTCCTTTGAAAGGAGCCAGGAAACATAGTTCTACAGAAACCAGTGAGGCTCTGAATTCTGGCAAAGCAGATTCCTAACCATGTGTAAGCAGAGTGGTCCAAGCATAGAATTAAGCTCTAGAACATGTAGGAAAAGAGAAACATACACTTTTCTTTTTCTTTTTCAAACTCCCTTCTGACTTACTCAATCAGCTCACTAGGAGGGCATGCCGATGTCATCCTGAGATTGCCAATTTCAGGCTTTTTATGTGGCCTGTTTTCTGTCCAGCATTGTACTTTTAAGGTCAATCATTACATAACCATTACTTTAAAGGCCCCTGCAAGGAATTTCAGTGAGCAATTGTTGCTGAAGGAGAATTTATCTTAGGAGTCAATACTTCTGTCAAAATAATTTCTCTTATCTCCCCTAAGGAGAGGACAGCACAGGGCAGAGAATCTGAGCTGTGTCCACAGAGCCAAGGTTTCACTCGAATTCAAGTTCCATATGCTGATGGTAGCCTTGATTTCCTTAATGGTGTATCCCAAGAATCCTCTCACAGTAGGACTGTTGTTTACCTCCATTTCAGATAAACAGCGTAGATACAAAAAAGTAGATTTGCCTGTGTTCACTGGCCAGGCTGCAGCTAAGGCAAGATTTGAACTCACACCTAGGACTATTCCTCATGGGCCAGCTGCACTGGCTACTGTAGGACTGTCGCACCTCTGAAGGTGGAGATCATAAAGGTATCTGTTCCCTGCAATGTTTCTTCCTTCCTCAAGGTACACCTTACTCTGTGTGGTACCCAAGTCTCACATGCCACCCACAGTCACAGTTTTCTGGTGATTGTTTTTCTTTTTTTTTAAAGATTTACTTTGTTTATTTATGCATACAGAATTGGGGTGGAGGCCAGAGGTAGGGGTTGGGGGTGAAAGGATTCACCAGAGACAAAGCGGGGAGCAGAACAGCCAGGTCTACTGAAATACACTGCTGAGTGGAGCAGTGGGCAAGGCAGGAGAGGTCTGCTGTGCCATGTGGGTTAGTCCCTGGCCAGGGATTGGACTCAGGTCACAGTGCCTAGCAATAGCTTGATAGTGCTGAGACTTAACCCCCATGCCACCAGGGAGGCCCTTCTGGTGATGTTTTAAAGAAATTTTGCACAGCACTGGTGAGCAATTGAAAGATACTTTCGGTCATCTCACGAGTTGCTTTTGCTACCTTTTTAAAAAGAGATCTTTCACTGGAGAAATACATATTCTTATGAGGTAGCTAAGATTAACATACAGTGACATAGTCACATGTCTATTCTAAGTTACATATTTACAAAAAACATTGATTTCATAGTTGCGTAATTTTGAGTGCAGTTGAGTAGAGAGATAAAGAGATTAGTGTTTTCTGAATTTTTCCTCCAGAAATCTGATACTTAGTTGAATGTATCATAATTTGTCCTATAAGGTAACTTTTCTAAAAGATAGAAGAAAGGAGTCTTCAGAGTATAATGCAATCCTATTAGAGCAGCAATAATAAGAATATCTTTAGAATATTTCACTGTTCATGAAGACCATTTTTCTAACATCTTTTTTTGCCTTCGGCAACATAAAATGAAAATTTGTAAAGTTCCCTTTACAAATCAGTTTAATTTTTATTTATGTCTTAGGAATTCATTATATCATAGGCAGTATAGGAGTATTTCACTTTGTCATGAAAAAAAATATATTCTAGAGGGAGAAGGATTTGGGAGAAAGACTGGAGTAAAAGTAGCAACCCCAAAACAGTTGTTGAGCAGAAAAGAAGTAAGTGTTGATCTAACTTAACATAGTCTTATAGTCTATTTTCATATTATATGGCATGAATTCACACCATCTACCAAAAATGTCTTTTAGAAAACATAGAGCTGTTTTTAGGATTTATATATATATATAAATATATATATATTTATATATATATATATATAATTTCTAAATATTTTAGGATTTAGATATGCTGAGCAGTTTAATCTGAATTAATTGCTATTTTTGTCCAAAAGATTGGTAGAAATAAAATCTGTACTGCCTCCACTATATCCCCCACAACCATTACACCTACACTGGAAATTAGACTAATACCCTATTAGTTCTAAGAACCAGTTGAACATGTAGAGATTCTGGGTTGGCTATAGCTAGAAGGCCTTGTTAAAAGAAATTATGTTGGAATAATGTCTTTGCAACTTTTCAGGGAGACAGGAGTAATAATAGCCATTTACCATGTTCTGGGCAATGGTCTCGCTCTTTATTTATACTTAATCTCAACAACCTAATGAAGTGGACACTATTGTGAGACACAATTTGCAAATGAGGAAACTGCTACCCAAAAAGGTTAAAAATAGCTTGCCCTTCACCACACACATCGCAAGCAGTAGAAACACTATTTTTGAGCTCACTTACCCTGACTTCAGTTTTTGCTCTTACCCACTGTGCGCTTAGACTGAAAGAATAACAGGAGCCTGTGATTAGTTTTCATGGCTAGTTTTACTTAATGAACTCTGGTAGCTCTCAACTTATTTGTGACATTTTTTTAAAATTATTAACCCTATAGAATCCTAAGATAACCAGCCAGGTATCTCTTACCAACTTATTAGGTTAAGAGGGTAAAAATTCTTTCTAACTACTAAATTCTAGTTAGAAAATAAAAAGTAAAAATATTTATTTATTTATTAATAATGAGAGGAGTTCCTGAGAACTCTGAAAACCTATTTATCCACAGGCTAAATTGTACCTTTATCCCTTAGGAGACTTAGGATTTGATAAGCATTATTAAATATTTAGTTGTTTTGCAGAATGCCCTGATCAGACAGGTTAATATTAATAATCTAATTTATGTAGGCAGTACTCACAGCACAGAAAAGGATGTTGGTATGTCTGCGATCTCATAGCAATTCCATAAGCAGAAATACCCTCCTTGGAGTTTTATCTTTAGTTGATATTGCTTTAGTGTCTTCCTCCTATGAAAAACCAAACTACCAGATGCTAAATGCCTTGCAAGCAAATACAGAGCATTAAGCACAGAAAAATGTTTTCATTTTCACCTGGGACCTTGTTATCCAAAGCATTTCATTTAAATCATGTAGTTACTTTTTTAAAAAATTCATAATTTCAAGGTTAGATCAAGGCATAGAATATTCTCATTTTTGTGTCAGCAAAAAATAATAGTCACATACATGAAAGATGACGTCTTTCCACTTCCCCTCTCCAACCTTTCCTTGTGTTTCTTTAATGAGAACATCATCTCCACCTCTGCTGAGAAGACAAATAATATTTTTCCACGTAGGCAACTTTTTTTAGTTCCCTTTTGATCTGGAGCATCATTACTACCGTACCCCAAAAAATAGAAACTTTCCTTCTAAGGTGCTTCAGTTCTCCCTCAGACAACTGGAAGGAGTAATTAAAAATTAGGCAACTCAACTTTCTATTCTTAGCCTAGATATTTATGTAAATCACATCAGAACTCTCAGCGAGTCTGTTTTTAACTCTCAACCTAACAAAATATTAACAGTTAGAACCTTAATGCATGCAGTTTTTACTTGATCATCTTCATTCTGCTTCCAAAAAATAATGTAAATTTCTTATTCTTCCTTTTATTCCTGATCCCCTCTTCTGCCCTCCCTCTGAGATATGTTGACCCCAATTTCCTGAGTTGGAGGACAAGACATTCTTAGAATGCACAGGCTTGCTTCCAGAGGGTGTCTGGGTTTGAGGTCATGCAGGAGGACTAATTTTAGCATCAGACTCTTATGCACATCATATCTTATAAATTACCTATAAAGCAGTTTTCAGTATTACAGACATTTAAAAAGATGAAACCAATTAAATTTTTTAGTGGGAAGAGAGTAGGAGAGAAAAATAAGAGATGCAAAGGTTGGAGGAGGAAGTCAACTGCAGGAAACACAACTGGAATTTCACCAGGTTCCAGTCTTCAGGGCTTGTCTTTTGCTTTTGTAATCTTAAGTTTTACTCATCCTGTGTTAAGGTGAAAAATGCATTAGAGATAATTTCACCAAAGCTGAAAGCAGACTATTCACTATTCACATGTTATTTAAAATTATCAGCATTATCATCATTTCCTCTCTGCTCTTAATAATCATGCTTACTTATACCCCAATTAAGAATTGCTTCTGAGAAGTATGATGTTCTTCATAGTAAATTTCAGTTCACTGGGTGTGTGCAGTCGTTATTGCTCTGTTTTAATGTTCTTAAGCTTCCTTCCCCCCAGCTTTACCTGCTTATGCTGGATCATAAAGGCAGAAGTGGAGGAGGCAAGTCATTGGTCTGTCTCCTCTCACAGAACAATCTGGAGAAAGAAAGCAACTACCATTGCTCATGGCTTCTTTCTCTAGCCCTCCCTAGGTACACATACCCCACGTCTGTTTCTGTCAAATCGCCTCCTAAACACAAGTGAGAATTCCTGTTGCTGTTCCTTTGCTATCCATATCATTCCTTCCTGCCTAGAAACCTGCCTTCTCTACATTTTCTGCTGAAGAGGTAGGTAGCATTGACTAGTGCAAAGCCAAGAAGCTTTGTAGTAAGATAGAGCTGATTGAAGTCCCAGATCTACCACTTACTTACTGTTTGGCCTCAAGAAGCCACTTAATTTCACAGATAATCGATTTCCTTGTCTGAAAAATGAATAATACTTCACAAATTTTTTTTTCAAGATTTATTTATTTTTGCCTACAAGAACTGGGGTGTAGGCCAAAGGTGTGAGGGTTGAGAGGATTCACCAGAGACAGAGTGGGGAGTAGAACAGGTGGATCTACTGAAATACACTGCTGAGGGGAGCAGCGGGTGAGACAGGAGAGATCTGCTGTGCCATGTGGGAAGCTCCAAACTCATGCTGTAGTAGCTGCAGATAGCTTCATAGTGCTGCGTGTTAACCCACTGCACCACCAGGGAGGCCGTACTTCACAAAAAGTTTTTTGAGGGTGAAATGGAAGAAAAAATACAAAGCCTCTCAACAAATATTAACCCCTTACTATTTCCTATTTTTAAACCCTACCCTTCAGAATCTATGTTCTGCCTCTTCACAGCTTACTGAAGTGTTTATATTACTGCCTCGTAATTATCTGTTTTCTTAGATTTTTTGCCTCCCCAAGTTGCTTGTAAGGTTCTTAAGAGCAAAAGCTTTCTGGAAACAAAGACTGCTCCGTTCTGACGCAGACTTGTTGAACATGGTACCTCAGTTGTGTGATAGCTAGAATTGGCAAGTGACTCGCTGCGTGTGATCCCCTTACTAAACTCACTAAGTTGGAAAGGTTTTGAGTCTATTGCATTTTCTTGGCATAGTGAGAAAAATGGCCTGACAAGTGCTTTCTTAAGCTTCTGGAATCTAAAAAGGAGTCGTTGCATTCCTGCAGAGAGCTGATTGAGCACATACCTGTCTTTGAGACAATAGTCTAAAAAACAAACTTCTTGAGCATGTTTGACTGTTCTGGTAAAGGAGGGATGTTGCATATACACTTTCAACTTTGTCTTCTAAACAAAGCAAAAAGAATTGTCTTCTAATAGAAATGTCCTGGGCTTCCACTGAGCATGCCTCTTCAGTGCCACAGAACGAGAGAACAGGAGGACACCTGGACACTGCCCCATCACTGCCACATGAGCCATAACAGCTTAATACACTTCTCTGCTGGGAGAATGGCCACCAGGTGGAACTGGAGAGTGTCCCTATTGACACACAGGCCCTACAGGTCCAAGCTCTTCAGCTCACTGGCAGAATTATAGCAGAGGTTAGACTCTGTCCATAATCCGGAAGTATGAGGGAGTGATGGTCTCACTTTTTATGCTCAGATAAATCTTTACATGACCAGAACTTGTTTTCCAAAAGTAAAACAAGCACCTTTGTGTTCGTGCAGTCTTACATGTGGATTCTCTGCCACCACCATCCCCTCATAAGTCCTTGAGTGTTAAATTATAATACCTTACCTTTTGACGTATCTTTCATTTTAAGGTATGATGTGAGAATGGTATATTTCTCTGCTATAATTCAGCTATCTCCGGACTTATTCAGGTACTTATCTGTCATTTCTCACCTTTGAAAGGCACATACAAAGTAACCTTTTTTATGTTTCTGACTTTCACAGAAAATTTCCAGTCTTTCATTATGAATGGAATGAGATCTTGGGCTTTATCTTTGGTATAGTTTCCTCCCCTTCCCCCAATACTTGGTTCATACAATAACTTATCAGGTGAAACTTGAACTTAACTGCAAATTCTTGAATCACAATAATGATCTGACTTTGGGCTCTCCAGGAGCACACTGATTTTTGGGTATTTTGCTTGACAAAAACTAACAATGTCACCTTTTTGCTCTTCTTGCTACTTGGGGATCGTGAGCCCTGGGATCCACAAGAAGAAGTTTCTAATGTGCTGTATCTGTGTCTCTTGTCATTGAGGTAATTGTCATGCGAAAACCCGGGACAACAGCCATGACAAACAGAAATATTTTGACAACTCACAGTCACTGGATGCGGCTGAAGAAGAGCTCCCTGAGACAGGAGCAGAGGAGGACCCTGTACTCTCTGTTGAGAATTCAGGGAGGGACTCAGATGCCCTTAGACTTGAAAGTAAGTTGATTTGACCTGAGCTGTGCTTCTGGGGTAAAATCAACTCTGAAGCTTTACGCTTAGGCTTTTCTCTACTTTCAAGAGTTTGTTGCCTTCTTTTGACAGTCACGGATTATGCTGTAGAGCCAAGAGGATGCCCCTCAGAGGGTGAGGCAGAAGACAAGCCCTAATGGGAAAATGCTCTTCACATGTCTTTCTTGTTTCTCCACCTCATTATCTTCTTTTGCCAGAACAGATTTGGTTAACTTATGTGCTATTCTGTCTTCTTAATGGCATTAGTCTACTGAGAAGTCATTAAAAAAGGGAAAGTAAGTTGTACTTAAACCCAATAAAATTAGATTTGGAATCATGGGCGTACCTACCAGCTCCTTCCGGTTTATGATCCCATTTTGAACTGTGGTGCACTGAGCGAGTCTTGTTAAGATTATCTGTCAGTTCAGAATTGTCAGATGAATGGCTTCTTTTTAGTACTCATCCTCCTTTCCCACGTCACTGCATTTGGAACTGTGCACAAATCTCCACTTCTTGAGCTTCTCTTTTCCTTCCTCTGTTGCTTCTGGAAGAGCATTTGCTCCTGGCTCTTCTTTTGTTATCAGAATGTCTTTTTCATTTTTCTTCACTTACTCTTTCTTGTGCCCCTTATTTGTTGGGTTTCCCAGGATCTTAACCTCAGTCTTCTGTCCTTACCCCTCTCTGTGCTCTTTCTTGGTGTTTCAGATACCTTTGTGTATACCAGTGCCTCCAAATCTCTACTTTCAGCTGAGACATTCTCTACAACTCCAGATTTTATTTTCACTTTTTTTAGTGGTCTCTTTATCAGGATATTCAGCAGGCATTTCAAATTTCAACATATCAAAATTTTCACTCTGTTTCCTGTATTGCTTCTAATTCCTATTTTCCTGCTCTGTTAATGGCATCAAAACTCCTCAGTCACTACTATACCCAGCCAATCATACGACCTGTTAATCTGTAATCTTCTCGCTAGTGCTTCTCCCACTGCCTGAATTCAGACTTTCTTCGTTTCTGCCCAGGTTATTGCAGTAACCTTATAACTGAGTTCACCATATCTACTCTCCTACTTCAGTCTGGGTATGCAGAGTACTTGTAAAAGAGAGAAAGAGATCTATAATTGGTACAATTCCCATTACCAGTTCCTTGTGTGTCCAAAGAATTGTTTCTAAAATCAGATTTGATCAGGTAAGTTGCCTATATTTAAAATTTTTTCTGCGGTGCTCTGTTACTTATATGAAGAGTACAAATATCATAGTGTGGGGTATGAAGCAGTTAACCCCACAGTTCTTCTCCACCTCTACCACCTACTAGTACTCTCCACAGCGGAAGTGTAACCTTTTTCATTCCCCTCATGTGCACGCTGTTTGGAGCCCCTGTCTTCGCACAGCCTGGGAATGGCCCAGGCTTCCCCTTAGCTTTCTGTGGGTGACTCCCATGCCTCTCCAAGAGCCAACTCAACTGTCACCTTCTCTGTGAAGCAGGCACAGAGGTCTCCAAGCAGTGGGTTGCCTCCTAAGCTGTCTTGTACCTAGTTTTTATCAAGGCGTATTTCATACCATATTAATTACCCATGTGTCGTGTCTCCCATCAGATGACGAGCTGCTCATGCACCGTGCTACGTCACTTTCTGTTCCTCTCGACAGTAGATACTTGTTAAAGTAATGAAACGTGGCATTTGCCTTCCTATGTGGGTTGGATTAACATACTTAGCAATTACAGAATCTTTTGTTTCCTTCTAAGTGGCTTTGTATATAAAAAATGCTGTGTAAGAGAAGCAAAGAAGACCTCAAAGGGGACTTGTGACCTTTACCTTTGCAGGTTTAGAGAATTAGTTTCATCAGTTCTGCCAGAAATTATTGGATTTTTAAAAGAGACTAATTCCCACTTACTCACTCAAGAGATTGATTCTCAGACTGGATGGCCAATTTGTTCATAAACAGTGGGGCTCCTCTTCTCGGGTGGCTGTCAGCTCAATGTCTTTATCAGCCGTCAGATTCCCACCCAACCAAATGGACACCGTGAGCTTGCTTGATAAGATGAGAATCAACACCAGTGTAAATGAGTAATGGCCAGGGGTGTGGCAGCTTATGGAGGCTGCCCTAGTACGGGCCAGTACGGTCCCCTCATGGCCAGAATGCTTGTGACCACCAAAGTAGAGTCTTTTTCTGGGACACTTCAGAACATAACCCAGCCACAGTCTTGCTCCCGTTTCCCTGTGTCCTGAATACATCAACACCTGAGACACATTACAACCTGGCCGGCCAGTTTCTTCAGTTCTGTATCCTCCCCCACCTCCCAACCCCCACCCCCGGTCCATTCCTTCCGCATGGTGGGGACACAGCGCAGCTGACCGGACGAGGTGTCACCCAGGCGCCTTCATGGTCATGCATACTACCTTAGGGTGGATTTCTTTTCAACTCACTAATTAGCACATAGTGTAACAATTACTCTTGTTGGTTTTACTCTCTGGTACTAACTTCTCTAAATTTCTAAATTCTGGGAGTACCTTGTTCTTTTCCCTGTATATGATAACACATGCATGGGGACCACAGGCTATCCACATTAGCACATTCCTCCCAGCAGGCTTCCCACAGTGTGGTTCTCAGGGTCAGAAAAGCTCCATTGTAAAGTACAAATAGTGAGTTATAATAGAGTCAAGCACAGACCATCGGAATTCTCGGAAATTGTTTTTGGAGGAAATTTAAAGAAATACAAATAGTTAAACCTCTCCACTAACCTTAAGCTATTATGATAAGCTCTACCTTTTGTGGTACTTTACAAAATATTATGAATTACATAGTAGCACTGTGAAATAGATATTTACTGTGCCCATTTCATGGAGGAGAAAATTGAGACTCAGAGAAGGAAGGTACCTTGCTTAAGATCTTCAGCAGGCAGCTTAACTCAAGCTCATTCCATCCTCAGGTCTTCCCGTCCCGCACACAGCATCCTTGGCCTGTGGGTCTTCGAAACAGGGATTAGATGGGTCGATAGATTAGAAATTAGTTTTTTCATTCGTTAGGTTCATTTTTAAAGGAAACTACCATCTGCTTTTGCCATTATTTTTATAAAACAAAGAACATCTTTGTCGAATGTCCAGAAAGTGCAGTGATAATCTCAGAATAGCAGTCACTCTCTCACAAAAGTAGACACCAACACGGGAGTATCTCCATGTTGTCGTGTGTCATAGCTACACTATACAATAGGCATTTCCCTTCTGTGTGTCTCATCTTGCTGGCCCTCTGTTCCAAATCCTGCCTCTGGTCATCTGCCTTCATTTAAAGAGCACTAAGTGACTGCACTCAAGTATTTTTTTCCTCTAGAAAAAACATAAGTATAAATGTTCTCTCATTGTTTAATATACATAGTTTTGTGTCTCCAATTACATTATTTAATTGACATTTAACTCTTCAGGGATAGATTGCTCAGATTCATATACTTTTTGTACCCACTTATGTAGCTTATCACCTTGATGTGGACACATATTAGGCTCTAAATACATAATGATTGGTTTTTTCTAATGCATCACACATGCCTTTGACCTGCCCCTACCTCTCCTTCCTTTAGTATTGCTCTTTAGGAATTGCTGCCACCCCAATCCCCTTTGAAGAGGTCTAATGGCTGCCAGCAGCAGAGTCTGCAGTGAGTTCCATTGTCTCTTAATGTGAATGTTGATTTGCATCAATAAAAGCCCCTTTCTCTAAGAACTTATTAATAAGGACATGTATGACTGTATGGTAAGGTCATGGGAGGCATTAAACTTTGGGAAGTGGGCTTGCAACTGAACACCAGTGTTTTCTAAAGGCAGTTACTAAAAGGAAATGAGACTTTCAGGCACAGCATCTGTGTGCTGGTCTAACTGTGCACTGGGGAATTAGTTACCTACAGTCTCCCTTTGGCAAAAGCCGCTTTTCTTTAAGCCCATATTCCTGGCTATGACCAAATCTATCAAAAACCCTTTCCCGTCTCAGAACCAAGGGCCAGGAATCCCATGGTAGCCATAGGAGAAGGAAGGAGAGGAAGCTAAATTGGCATGAAGAATATTTAGAGACAGATCTGTTGCTACAAGTCAGATGCCAGGCAGTTTTCTAATTAAGTTGCTCTTTGGGGTCTCTGCAGCAACCGTGTCCAGCTGCCTTCTTGGGTTAGCTGCTGAAAAGTTTATAAATCAGCCAGTGTGCTGGACACCATGCTAAAGGCATGCGGCATGCCTGCCTCTGTGTTGTTTACCATTCAGCAGGGCTGACAGTACCTGAATACATGACAAGTAGCCTTAGAGTTTAAGAAGTCTCGGGTCACTAGCAGGACAAGACACAGACAGGAACAGCAGGTCCTCGAGACCCTCACAAACCAAATTACTTTTGAGTTCTTATTAGTTCTTTCTATAGCTGTTGGAATTTGCTGTGTGCCAGATACAATGTTAGACATTTGGAATAAGATAGAAACTAAAAATTAGAACTCTTTGTCAACCCTACATTTATACTATTGGCTGAATAATTTAGGCAAATAACTACCACTCCTATCTGAAAATCCTAAAGAAAAGGCTTTTGCAAACCATCTTAATTTATGCCTGTCTTGGAACTCCACTAATAACAATTATTAAGCAATAGAAACCAACAGATTGGTTCAGAAAACCTAAAAGGAACTTGCTTGAAAGGACAGTAGTACATTTTATAGTCACTCATTAACAAATGGAAGAGCCCTGTAACTTTTTCAAGAAAGAATAGCAGAGATTTCTAGTAGTACTCCTAGCTTTACAATAGACTGTCCCACTTTCAGGAGTAGAAAGTGGAACAGGAGATATGTCATCAGAGCTGAGAGTGACACTGAGACCTTCTTTGAGTAGTATTCAAAGTTGCTTTTATCCATCTTCCACATCCCAGACTTCCTCGGAAACATTTCTAAGATGGGTTTCTCACTATGACTGTAGGTCTGGTTGGTATGGAGGTGATATTCTGACCTTGACCTCGTTTAGTACCATGTTATAAATCACTGAGCAGGCCAGCATTACCAATTGTAGATTATTGGTCTGGCATAACTAGGATAACATAGCCTGGCATTTTACGAGCAGGTTCATAAAATGAACCATGAGCCGCTGGGCTCATGTTACAGAAGGAGTAATGCCATTTTGGTCTTTTGTTTTTGTATTCTACCTACTGCCAAAAAGAAGTGGGGATGATTTTCATGGAACAGACAGTATAACTCAGCCATTAATTCAAAATAAATAGCAAAAGTTAAGTAGTAAAATGCTTATTTTTTAAAAAAAAGGAAAACATTCTATTAAGAAACTCAGGCTAATTTTGCCCTAAGTTTCCTGCTTATCTGAGCATCAGGGGGAATTTGTGGGGTTTTGTAACCTTCCTTGTATAAAATGGGAACATTGGCTTCTCCAGAGAGAATTTTTACTGTATCATTGTACTGGGAGAAATCTATGAGAGTCTTTACATAAGAAACTTGAACTTTATAACAAATATCTTGCTAACCATTTAGAGAAAATTACATTAGTATATTGCTATTTCTCATATTAGCAATTAGTGAAAATGAAAGTCTTCATGTGAAATTAAGATGACTTCCCATTTAACAAATCATTCAGTTCAAGCAGTTACACTATAAAATCAAGACATGCAGCTATGATATTTCATATGCTGTTTGATCAGAACTTGAAGAATCCCAAATATTACATAACACACCATACTAAACTTTATCTTTGTCATATGTGTCTTCTATATCTGGATCAGGTTGAGTTTGTTTTGTTTTCAAACAAAATACATACTTATTTACATATATCAGATCTGTAACACTAGTGGTACACTCTAACTCCATCACTGCTCCCAGTCAGGCTTCTGACAAAAGCTAGGCAATGGAGTTATGTGAAGATGGGCTATAGAAGAGCCTCTAAGCAGGAGCAAAACTTTTCTCAAAAAGCAAAGTTGGAGCCCCTAGCGTACTTGAATGAGTGCTATGTAATTTTTAATTACATGCCGGCCTTTGAATTCCAGGTACAGTGGTTGAGGAAAGCAATGGTTCTGATGAGATGGAGAATTCAGATGAAACAAAAATGTCAGAAGAGATATTGGCTTTGGTGGATGAATTTCAACAGGCATGGCCTCTGGAAGGCTTTGGGGGAGCACTCGAGATGAAAGGGCGGCGTCTGGACTTGCAGGGGATACGAGTACTGAAGAAAGGTCCCCAGGATGGAGTGGCCAAAAGCTCTTGCTATGGAGACTGCAGAAGTGAAGATGATGAAGCAACAGAGTGGGTGAGAGTTGCCGACTTAATTTTTACCAAACTGTAACTAGGGCTTGGGGGGTCTCCTGTTTTGCAAATTATTAAATTTCTATTGGGTGTGTGGCACTACTTTATCCACACTCCAGTACAGCCTTCACAGTGGAACTGCAGGAAGCATTTCCCATTACTTATGTCTTGCCAGCTCTTCTGGGAAGCTGAGGGGACCTGCTGGGTGGGAAGCCACACTCAAGGCCAGCAGACTTGGAACTGCCCAGTTCAATCTTGCTTTTCATTTCTGTTTACACACTCTTCATGGCTGCATTATTTTATTTCACCCGGTGTTTTTCATTTAGACCTTTCAGAACTAAATTTAACATAGCACAAGACTGGTTATTCCTAAAGCCGCCATTAGCCACCGCCATTCACAGATTGGATAATTGGTCTCACTCGTCCTTAAGCTGTTTCTGTTTCCCAGATCACATTCCAGGTCAAACGTGTAAAGAAACCCAAAGGAGATCATAAGAAAACTCCTGGGAAAAAGGTAGAATCAAATCAAGCAGAAAATGTTCATCGCTACCAAACAAACCTAGAGATCACTGGCCCCAAGGTGGCATCTCCTGGGCCACAAGGTAAAGTTGAACATTCAGTATACCAGTTTCTTCTTTCAGATTTTACGGTATCAGTTCTCACAAAGGATGTGTTTCTTATTTGAAGTAAATCAGATGAGAAGGTAACTTGGTCGAGTTAGCAAGAAGCAGGTGATTGGTCTGAAAAGTTTTGACATTTACGTGATATTTTTTACAATAGGCTATTTGAGTTATGTTCTGAGCATCTTGAACCTAAATCTCCTAGCTATTCTTAACTCAACAGTCCAGTTTACTATGTTAAAAGGTGGGTTTGAGACACACTCCCAGGTCAGCCATTTTTTTCACTATGCTTCATTTTGCTTACCTGTAAGATGGGGATAGTTATCATTTACTTTACAAGGTAGTTGTGAGGATTATATGAATTTCTACATGTAAAATGCTTTAAATAAACAGGACACATGGGGATCAATAAACATTAACTCTCCTGTAATGTTTCGGTGTGTCAGATGTCTCCATAAGTTTTAGATAAATACTTTGGAAAAACACATTTACCTGAAAACATGCCGTGTGCTTTGCAGGGCTCACAGCTCTCTGAAGTCTGTCTCTTGACTCCAGGTTCAGGCCCAGCACAAGTCCAGTGGACTTTCTTTTGTCATAATTAAATGGTGACAGTTTCTTTTTGAGAAGCATTATCTCCTTTTTTAAAGGATATCTCCACTGCTTTAGACTTCAGAAATTTAAGGTAAATTCATGAAATGTGTCTTAATAATTTGATGTGGGCACTTACCTGAAGTAAGAGCAAAAGGCACAGCATAAAATATAAAGAGGGAGATCAGCTTGGCTAATCCCAGGGTGAACCATGACTTTTGAAAATACTGAAGACTCCAAAAAGGACATTTTGTCATGATTGGAGTTAAAAGCATGAAGTGGCTTTACTATTTAAGGAAGAGCACACATGTGAACCGGTTACAGGAAACAGCACTTTCCCTATTAGGTCTGTCTTCTGCTGCCAGGAAGAAGGTGTTCAAAATGTAAAACATCTTTATAAAAAGGAAAATTCCAATGGGCTGCATAGTAAATATGATACAATCATAAAAGATGATTTAGATGGATTTTTACATCTTCTAAGGTGCAGAAGGACTTTATAAGACAGAGCGAAAGAGGGAAAAAACAATTCTGGTACCAGAAAACATTGCCAAATAGAAAGGCAAAGGACTGAAACAAAGTAATGTCTGCAGAATAGGTGTATATATTTACAGAATATATGATGAACTCTGAATATCTAAGTGATTTAAAGAACATGTGTAAGTCAGTATAAAATACCACTTCAATAAAATATGTGCAAAGTTCATAGGCTCATCAGCAGATACACACACAGAGCCTTGTACACAGTGAGCACTAAACATGCAAGAATATGTTCAGCCTCTCTAATGTCAAAGCATGAACAGTGAGACACCATCTTTGCTTATCAAATTGTCTCTGCATGTATAAAACACAGTGAATGTTAATGAAACAAATTTTAACACTTTGTGGTCTGCTCACGTATTAGTGCGTGTTTTTGTCACCACGATCAGGTGGCCGCTTACGTATTAATACGTGTTCATCTAGTCTCCGGTTTTTCACACCACGGTGGATTTATTTGGAACTATTAGGAGCTATTTCTTTGATTGTACTCAGTCTAGAAGCTTTACACATTGTTTTGGTGAAAGTGTAAGGTGTTTTATGAGCGATACTACAGTTTTTTTAATATCCAGTAGTTCAGGAGTTGTGTGTGTTTTATTAAATGCATATACCATTCATGCGGTGGCACAGAAACTGGCCAGCCCCAAGGGCTGGTAAATTTAAAGGGCACCGGCACACAAAGTGTTAAGATAGTTTAACTGGATGTATTAGGAAAATTTAAAAATATACCAACAGTCCTACTTGTCATTTCTTCTAACTAATCATCCAGCAGGTGCCAAAGATGGTAGAATTATCACAGGGTTGCTTAGCATAGTAAAAATTTATAAACAACCTAAATGTTTGTCATTGCCTCAATGAATTACAGCATGTCCATGCTATGTACCAGGTAGCTGAAATGTTCGTAATTTAGTGAATGAGCATAAGCAGTTTATAAAATAGCAGATAGAGTACCTCAGTTTTGTAAAATCATAAATATACTGAATTTTGGCTACATCTTTTTCAATTTCTTGAATTGAAATTGAAATCTTACAATTGATGGCATCTTAACTGATAATTGGCAATTTTTTTTCCTTTTTAAATAATGTAAAATAATATACACTAGTTTTGACATCTTCAATTTTAGGAAATACACTATAATAAGTAAGTACATAGAAACAAGTACAGGGGGAAATACACCAAAATATGGTGAGTGATTGTCTCTGGGTGTCAATAAGGCTGTCAGTGATTTTTATGTGTTTTTCCGTTTTCTAAATATTTTATAATATACCTGTATTACTTTTACAAACAGAAAACCTGCATAGTTCTTGTAAAAGTGAAATTAAAAACAGATAGGGCTGAGACAGTGTGAGAGCACTGAGGCGGCTTGAAATGCATTTGAGCAAGTGCACCCAGGTGGGGCCTAAAACATACTTGCAAATGAGATGTTAGCACCACTGACCATCATTAAAGTGAAAAGTTCAAAGCATGGCAGGGATGAAGGCAGACTAAAGAGGTTCAATATCCTAATTTTGCAGATAAATATGAATCCTGTCTACCACCAAGTGATACACTTCATGATAAATCCTGCCCTGAAGCAAATTATTAGACAGTTTGTGCGCCCATGGCAGGTTGGGAAGTAGCAATCATTAAGGTCCACTGTAGACCTGCTCAGAACTAAAAGTGTTTCATTTCATGTCCTTTCTTGGTGAGGGCTACTAGTCTGAAAGAACAGAAGTGCCATCAACATAATGTAACTAGGTCTCAGCAAAGTATTTAAAAGAGCCTCTCATGCTATCCTTGTGAACAGGGTAAGAGGTATGGCTCAGAGGCTCCCCGTTGCCCACAGAATGGAGCCCAAACTTCCTGGAGTGGTAGACACAGCCCAGCTTCTCTGCACCCTTCAGGGCCCTGCTCTGAAACAACCATGCCTTTTTATTTTCACTTCTGTGCCTTTGCACATGCTGTTCCCTCTGCCTCAGCAAGACTTAAAATAACCCCTTAAACTTTAAGCTTAAGGGCATCTCCTCCTCAGTACTCCTGGTAGAATTAGTTGCTCTCTGCTGTGAGCTCCAGGGCAGGTCCAGTTCTTCTCTGTTTCCCTGGTATCTTACACAGTCCTCAGTGACTTATAATAGATGTTTAGTAACTTTTTCAATTGAATTTTTTATTATAAAAGAAAAATTAGATTTATTGTGAAACTTAATGGTGTAGTTCTTCAAGTTGTTAGTTAAAACAGGGCTAGCTTGAGATTCTTCCAAACTTCTTTTTAAGATCAAATCTCAACCCCTGCCTGTATTTCCTGTTGTTAAATTCCTACAGTATGAAAAGAACTATATGGAACCAGTTTTCCTTCCTGTCCGTTACAATTTAATTCCTTCAGGAGAAATCTTCCCATTCAAGACTTAGTACTGTTTTTTTCTTAGGAGGTCTGTATGTAAAAGGGAGTGCTCATGAATGACGTCAGTAAACAAAACTTTAAAAACCCAACTTTAAATAGCCTGCTGATTGGGAGTCAGGCATTAGAGTAAAACCAGGCTCTGACTCCCCATGTGCCTCTGGCTAGCCAGGTGACATTGGGCAAGACACTTGACCTCTCTGAGCCTCTCTTTTCTCCAGTGTGAAATGAGATGTAAAACCTGCCTCATGAGATTATAGAGTGTAAATCACTTGGTCCAGGAACACAAAGTAAGAGCTCCTAAAATAAATGGGAAACTTTCATCTCCACATCCTGCCACTTCTCTTTACAGCAGTGGTTCTCTACCAGGGGTGATTTTGCCTCCACCGGGAGAGTTTGATAATATCTGGAGGCATTTTTTGATTGTCACATCTGGAGGGAGATACTACTGAGGAAGAGGGGATGGAGGCCAGGGGCGCTGCTAAGCATCCTCCATGCACAAGACTGACCCCACAGCAAAGCCTCATCCAGCCCTCAGCATGCTGCAGTGGAGAAACATGTTTCTACTCCATGAATTAGAGTTGTCTATAAAGTCAAAATGTAGTCAGCAGAAGGTCTATGGAGCCAGGGAAAGAGCAGCACGCACCTAGCAAGGATCCTCCTCTCAGAGGTGAGCGGAACGTTTGTGGAGCAGGGCACCATCCTCCCTCGGCCTGTCCGGGAACTGCCTGGGTCCGCCCAGCGGCTCCTGGAGCCGCGACGCCATTAGAAGGTCTGCGGAGCCAGGGAAAATGCAGCACCTGCCTCGCTAGGAGCCTTCCCTCAGTCAGAGGTGAGCGGAGCTTTTGGGGAGCAGGGCACCATCCTCCCACGCCCTATCCGGGACCAGCCTGGGTCCACCCAGCACTACCCTGAGCCACGTCGCTGTTGGAAGGTCTGTGGAGCCAGGGAAAGTGCAGCACGCTCCCAGCAAGGAGCTTTTTCTCAGAGGTCTGTGGAACCCGGAAAAGTGCAACGAGCGCCTCGCATAGATTCCACTAGTAATCAGAGCTGAACGGAGTGATCGCCAACAGGGCACCTTTCCCCCAAACCCCGTCCAGGAGCTGCCTGGGTCCACCCAGTACCACCTTAAGCCACGTCATCATTACAAGGTCTCTGGAGCCTGGAAAAGTGCAGCATGCGCCTTGCCAGGAGCCTCTTCTCAGTCAAAGGCGAGCAGAGCATAGGCGGAGCAGGGCACCCTCCTCCCATGCCACGTCCGGGAACTGCCGGGTCCATCCACCGCCAGCGATATCTGTTCCCGCCATGAGGTTAATCTTGAACAAAGGGAAGAAGTTTTGTGGGGCCACGGTCAGACATCCGCCACTGTCCTCGCCTGGAACTGAGTAAATACAGCGGGAGTGAAACTTCAGAGACAGGGCTTATAAACATAATCACATTACTACCCTGGGGGTGGGGGTGAGGGCTGACATAACAGTACCAGACTCAGTCTAACCACCACCACCTACAAACATCCCAGGAGGATTACCCCAAAGATGCCCGCCAATACCAGTGACAAAACGACCCATCTCATTAAACAAATCAGAAAACAAACAACAGAGAGAAGAAAAAATACAACCAACCAAGCAAGCCCTCCCGGGAAGGACACACCACAAAAAGAAAATCAAGCACCAGAAATCAACAACAGTGACATGGAAGAACTCTGCCTTTCTGATAGGGAATTTAAAATTATCATGCTTAAAGAAAAGAATGAAATGAAAAAAAAAAAAACGAACTGAAGAATGAAATCAGGACCCTAAAAAAGCAGAATAAGAGTTTAAAGGAAGAACTAAGGAACTCTGGGGAAGGCAATGAAAGCAGAATAAATGAAATGGAAGACCATATTAGTAATCTCGAAGATAAAAATATTAAAAGAACCAGAAAGGAAAAGGAAATGGAAGCATGAAGGGAAAAGAATGAAAAAATGCTTTGAGAACTATCTGACACCATGAGGAAAGGAAATATAAGAGTTATAGGAATCCCAGGAGAGGAGAATGTCCAAGGAACAGAGAAAAAAATTTTTTAAGATTTATTTTTTATTTATACATACAAGCTGGGATACAGGCCAGAGGCGTGGGGCAGCAAGAGGGTTCACCAGAGATAGAGCGGGTAGCAGAACAGGCAGATCAGAAATACACTGCTGAGGGGAGCAGCGGGCAAGGCAGGAGAGGTCTGCCGCACCATGTGGGATTCTCCCTGGCCGGGCGTCGAACTCGCGTCGCCACTGCCGACAGCTCCACAGCGCAGTGCTTAACCGCTGTGCCACCGGGGAGGCCCTGAACAGAGAAACTATTTAAGGAGGTGATAGAAGAGATCTTCCCAAGTATGAAAATAAGCATACAAGAAGCAAGAACTCCAACAAATCACCATGATGTTAGAAGAACCACACCTAGACATATAATAGTAAAACTCACACGAGCACAGGATAAGGAAAAAATATTGAAGCTCAATAGGGGGAGGAAACAAATAAGCTATAAAGGAAAACCAATCAGACTGACATCAGACTTATCCGAAGAAATGCTGCGGGCAAGAAGAGAATGGAAGGACATATTCAACAAACTCCAAGAAAATAAATGTCAACTAAGAATACTTTACCCCCACAAAGCTCTCCTTCCTCTATGAAGAAAGGATTAGGACCTTCCCAGACAAACATTCTCCAGAAATCCATCATGACTAAACCACCACTCCAAAAAATACTACACGAAGTCCTAAAACCAAAACCAACAGAAGAATGAAAAAGAAGATCAGAATAAGACAAGGAATAAAGCCACAAAAAGACAAATAAAATGGCAAATATAGATGCCAGTGTATCAATACTAACTGTAAATGTAAATGGACTAAACTCTTCAATAAAAAGGCACAGAGTAGCAAGATGCATCAAAAAACAGAACCTAACCTGCTGTCTACAGGAAACATATTTAGCTACAAAAGATAAACACAGATTGAAAGTAAAAGGCTGGAAAACAATTCTACAAGCAAACGGACCAAAAAAGAAGGCAGGGACAGCTATACTTTTATCAGATAAAACAGACTTCAAACTGAAAAAGGTAAAAAGAGACATAGCTGGTCACTACATCATGATAAAGGGGACAATTCAGCAGGATGATATAACCCTCATCAACATATACTCCCCAAATGAAGGAGCACCAAAATATATCAGGCAAGTATTATCATTGCTGAAAACAGACATTAGAGAAAATACCTCACTCTCCCCAATGGACAGATCATCAAAATAAATAAATAAATAAATAAATAAATAAGGACACTGACACTCTAAATAAGGACCTAGACCACATGAGATTAACAGATATCTATAGGGCACTACATCCCCAAAAATCTGAATACACATTTTTCTCAAGTGCACGCGGATCATGCTCCAGGATTGATCACATACTAGGTCACAAAACGAACCTCAGCATATACACTAAGATCAAAATCATACCTACTATCTTCTCCCATCATAAAGCCATCAAATTAGAAATAAACCATGAAAAGAAAAAAAGGAACCCTCTTCATGGAGATTGAAACCCACACTGCTGGAAAACCACTGGACTAATGAGATCAAAGAAGAAATTAAAAAATACCTAGAAATGAATGACAGTGGCGACACAACTTTCCAGAATGTTTGGGACACAGCAAAAGCAGTAATAAGAGGGAGATATATAGTAATACAGGCTCACATCAAGAAACAAGAAACGACTCGAAGAAACAATCTAATCTCCCATCTCAAAGAACTAGAAAATGAACAACAAAACCCAAAAGTCAGTATAAGAAAGGAAATAATAAAAACCAAAGCAAAAATAAATGGAAATAAAAAAAAAAATCCGGAAGATCAGTGAAACCAAAGGTGGTTCTTTGAAAAAATAAACAAAATAGACAAACCACTAGCCAGGCTTACAAAGGAAAAACGGGAGAAAACAAATAAATAGGATCATAAATGAAAGAGGAGAAATTACAACAGACACAGCAGAAATCAAAAGAATAATCAGAGGTGATTATGAACAGCTATATGGAAACAAGTTCAACAACCTAGAGGAAATGGACAAATCCCTAGAACTATACAAGCACCCAAAACTAGATAAAGAAGATATAGAACACCTAAATGGGCCAGTCACCAGCAGCGAAATTGAAACAGTAGTCAGAACCCTCCCCCAAAACAAGCCCAGGACCAGATGGTTTTATATATGAATTCTACTAAACGTTTAAAAACAAACTGGTCCCTGTCTTACACAAACTCTTTCAAAAAATTGAGAAGGAAGGAATACTACCAAACACATTCTATGAGGCCAATATTCCACTAATACCAAAGACAACATAAAAAAAGAAAACTACAAACCAATCTCTCTAATGAACACTGATGCAAAAATATTCAACAAAATCTTAGCCAATAGATCCAATAATGTATCCAAAATATAATACACCACGATTAAGTGGGATTTATTCCAGGGACACAGGAATGATTCAACATCCGAAAATCAATTAAAGTAGTCCAACACATCAACAAAAAGAAAAATAACCATATGATTACATTAGTAGACGCTGAGAAAGCATTCAACAAAGTGCAACATCCATTTATGATATAAAGGCCCTTGGAATCCTTGGAATAGAAGGAACATAACTTAACACAATAAAAGCCATGTATGACAAACACACAGCCAATATTATCCTCAATGGCGAGAAGCTGAAAGCCTTTCCCCTAAGATCAGGAACAAGGCAAGGATGTCCACTCTCACCATTGCTTTTCAATATAATACTGGAAATCCTAGCCAGAGCAATAAGAGAACGACATACAAGGAATCCTAATAGAAAAGAAATCAAACTGTCACTATTTGCAGACGATATGATAATATACATAGAGAATCCTAAAAACTCCATAGAAAAATTACTCAAATTATAGACCAGTTCAGTAAAGTAGCAGGATACAAAATCAACACACAAAAATCAGTAGCCTTCCTATATGCAAACTCTCAGTCTGAGGAAGAAGAAATTAAGAACCATCCCCTTCAAAATTGAACCAAAAAAAAATCAAATACCTGGAAATAAACCTAACAAAAGAGGCAAAGGACTTATACAAAGAAAACTATAAACACTATTAAGAGAAATAGAGGAGGACACAAAAAAATGGAAAGACATCCCCTGTTCATGGATTGGAAGAATTAACATTATAAAAATGGCCATCCTAGTAAAAGCAATTTACGGATTCAATGTTCTTCTGATAAAAATCTCAATGATGTACTTCAAAGAAATAGAACAAACATTGATGAAATTCATATGGAACCACAAAAAAACTCGAATAGCTAAAGCTCTCCTGACTAAAAAGAAAGAAAATGGAAGGATTAGACTCCACAACTTCAGACTATACTACAAAGCCATAATAATTAAAACAGCATGGTACTGGAACAAAAACAGATGCATTGACTAATGGAATCGAATAGGAAACCCAGAAGTAAATCCACGTATCTATGGACAACTAGTCTTTGACAAAGGAGCAATGACAATGATCCCTTCTAGCAATGTCTCTTTGACAAAAGAATATGCAATGAAACAAGGTTAGCTTGTTCAATAAATGGTGCTGGGAAAACTGGACTGCTACATGCAAAAACATGAAGCTAGACTACGACCTCATACCATGCATAAAAACCAACTCAAAATGGATAAAAGCCCTTAATATAAGACCCAAAACCATAAAATTTATAGAAGAAAAAATAGGCAAAACTACACGACACACATCTCAGCAAAATCTTTAAAGACACATCCCCAAAAGCAAAGTAAGTGAAGGAAAAGATAAACAGCTGGGACTACATCAAACTACAAAGCTTCTGCACAGCAAAAGAAACATTAATCAAAACAAATGGACACCCTACCAACTGGGAGAAAATCTTTGCACACAATACAACTGACAAAGGACTGATAACAAAAATCTACAAGGAGCTCACACAACTCAACAAAAATAAAGTCAACAATCCAGTCAAAAAATGGGCAGAAGAACTAAAAAGACACTTCTCCAAAGAAGAAAAGCAAATGGCCAATAGGTATATGAAAAAATGTTCAACATCACTTATAATCAGGGAAATGCATATCAAAACCACAATGAGACACCACCTCATGCCAGTGAGAATGGCACACATTAAAAAAACAGGCAACAACAAATGCTGACGAGGATGCGGAGAAAAAGGAACTCTCCTACGCTGCTGGTGGGAATGCAAACTGGTCCAACCACTATGGAAAGCCGTATGGCGTTTTCTCAAACTGCTGAAAATGGAGCTTCCTTATGACCTGGCACTACCACTTTTGGTAATCTACCCAAAGGACACAAAAACAATAATCCAAAAGGATACATGCACCCGTATGTTTATTGCAGCACTGTTTACAATAGCTAAGGTATGGAAACAACCCAGATTCCCAAAAATAGATGATTGGATCAAGAAGATGTATGTGGTACATATACACAGTGGAATACTATTTAGCATTCAAAAATGGTAAACACATGCAATTTGCAGCAACCTGGATGGAGCTAGAAGGGATCATGCTCAGCAAAATAAGCCAGAAAGAAAGAGAAAAATATCAAATGGTCTCACTTGTAACAGGAATATAGGGGAGCCAAACAAGAGAGAGACACCCAGCGAGGGAAGGGGACGATAAGGGCTCAAAATGGAGAAGAAAAGAGCACAAGAGATGATGGTGATGGGTCGCGGGTGACTTGGTGGTGGGTTACCCAAGGGGAATACACAATGTAAAAAATATAAATTAAATAATTTTTTTAATGTAGTTAGAGTGTTAACAATGAAGAATCTCTTAAACATTAGCTTGCATTGATCTGTCTTAAAAACCCAGTGAAGAACACATTTACTTTCACTTCACCACCTACCTTTGAGAGCATGGCTTTACTCAAAGGTGATTTTGAATAAAATTGCTGTGAATGACAATTCTTTAATTAGTTCTCTAGACGGTAGACATTCTAAAGAGTAGAAGAATGACTGGCACCTGCAGACGCCAGTGTGGGTGAAGTCATCCCCAGGGCATAAGACACTAGGGATTCTGTTCCTTTGCCATTGTGCTGATAGCTGACATACTTTCCTTCCAGGAAAAAAGCGTGACTACCAGAGTCTGGGATGGCCCAGCCCAGACGAGTGCGTCAAACTCCGCTGGGTAGAGCTGACAGCCATCGTGAGTACCTGGCTTGCAGTTTCTTCAAAGAACATTGAGTGAGTATCTTAAACCTTTCATGACGCTTGTGTGCCAGTGACTCCACGGGAGCTCAGCTGACTTCAGGGAGGCCCTTCGTGGTCAGCAGCCACTGGGAGAGTCTTCTTTCTAGGATTTTGGGGGTTCAGAGGATGACCACCACTGGTTTTAGCCCACAGAGAAACTCATCCCAGTGAATGTACCCAACTTTTTCATGCCTTCAACCATCCTTTGAAAGCTGGCCAGAGTCTTATTAACTTGCTTGATTTAAAAACTGGATCCCGGGCCTCCCTGGTGGCGCAGCGGTTGAGCGCTGCGCTGTGGAGCTGTCGGCAGCGCGCCATGCGAGTTCGACGCCCGGCCGGGGAGAATCCCACATGGTGCCGCAGACCTCTCCTGCCTCGCCCGCTGCTCCCCTCAGCAGTGTATTTCTGATCTGCCTGTTCTGCTCCCCACTCTGTATCTGGTGAACCTTCTCACCGCCCCATGACTCTGGCTTATACCCCAGCTTGTATGTATAAATAAATAAATCTTCATTAAAAAAAATAATAATAAAAAATAAAAATAAAAACTGGATCCCTCTTTATAGAAGTGCAAAGCCTGAGGTCTCTCACTGATCTCATGTTCTTGAAAGGGAGCCAGAGCAAATCTGGTCTTACAGCTCCCAAAGTACAAGCCAAGCAGCGTTGCCTCTCTAATAACTGCTCTCTGCTCCTTGGACTCACATTCTTTAGCTGGGCCCTTTCTTACTCTGAGTATTGGAGTTCACCAAGATTTACCGCTAAGCCTTCTTATTTTATAATCACTGCTCGTCAAACTGATCTACTTCCAAGAAGTTCCGTCACCACTGATGTGTTGACAACTCCTAATTTTCAGCTCCAAACCAGACCTTTCTTCAAGGCCCTTAGCTCATCTGTCCACTTATGTATCTGACCTCTCTGCCTAGATCTCCCAGCATCCCAGACTCAGGAAAACTAAACAGTTTCCTTGCCCACTGTCCTTCCAAAAGAAACATTTTGTCTGTGTTTCCATTTCTTATTCTTAGTAAGTAGCTCCAGCGGTGCTTAGACCAGAATCCTGGGAGTCATCCTTAACCACTGCTCTCCTTACCCCTATTCCAGCCTCTTACCAATTCTTATCGCTTCATTTTCGAGTATTTTTCAAAACCATCTGCTTTTCTCCACCTCCACTGCTGCCTGCTTAAACCAGAGCGCCATCATCTCCACTTAGATTTCTCTGTAGCCTCCGAGTTGGACCTCTTACTCTGTTCAATTCATTCCTCCACGGTACTCAGAATTCTTCCTCAAATATAAGTCAAATAATTCTTCAAGCGCTCTCATAACTTCTTACTGATATTTATAATGGCCCAAAAGGCCCTTCCTGATCTGCCCCCTGCCTGTCTTTCCATCTTCAGCTCTGCCCACCCTCCCGTCGGGCCCACACATGCTGTCTCGTCTGCCAGTGGTAGTGTCCTCACCCCCTCACCCCCTCCCTGCTTCGTTTTCCTACTCATCCTTCTGGTCTCAACATAATTCTTCCTCAAAGAATCCTGCACTTACCACCTCCCTCCTCCATCAGCACAGAGGAAATATATACCCTCCTGTAGGGGCACTGACGTCATACCGTGTGTTTATCTTTTATACCTTATCACATCAATAGTAATTGAATCACAAGACTATGAGCAATGTAACAGCAGGGACCAGATATGTTTTGTTAATTATTATAGTCCTAGTATCTTACTGTAATGGGCACTAAATAAATAATGAATGGATGTCTCATATATGTTAAGCTTTTTTAACAGCTAGGAATAAAGTTTAGTGATGCCAATTTGTCATGTCAGTATCTAAGATAGTGTGTAACATTTGGCCTGTCTATAGGAGGAAAATGACCATTAGTGGACCATGAAGGGAATTACTTATATTTTATACACTAATACAATAAGCACAATCTACTGTCTAAACTTTAGATGACTTTGTCTATAGGGACATGCGTGCTTCTGTGCATAAAGGGAAGGTAAATGAGAGGAGTCCCCTGTGGTTATTTATTACTATGTATACCCTGGAAAAAGGGCCCTGGAAGCAAACTCAGCCAGCTTAAAGCTACCCAGTGAGAAAAGGTGACCAGCAGCAGTGAGCAAACTAGACGCCGTGTGCGGGGAAAGGAAGAAGCTTGAGTAGTTTGGTAAAATTACCTGGTTCAGGACTTAGATCCCATCACTGCTACTTTGACCTGGGGTTGACCCCTCTTCTTACACTAGACAAAAGTCATTACCAGGCCCTGAAGTCCTTGCACCTGTAAAATGAGAATCAAACTAAATTATATCTGAGGTCTCCCAAGTCTGAGGTCCTAAGGTTCCAGACCGTCCTAGTAATATATTGATTGACATTACAGTCAGCTGATTATTAATGCACGCATGCACACGTGTGCTCTCGCGCGCTCTCTCTCTCTCTCTCTCTCTCTCTCTCTCTCTCTCCACCCACTCTAATTTCCCATGGTTAATGTGGGATCTCTGTCTTTCAGCATCACGGAACACATAGATTTTGCCACTCCGATACAGCAGCCAGCGATGGAGCCTCTCTGCAACGGCAACCTGCCCACAAGCATGCACACCCTGGACCATTTGCATGGGGTGTCCCACCGAGCCAGCCTGCACTACACGGGTGAGAGTCAGTTAACAGAGGTGAGTGCCCCGCCTTCTTCAGCCTTTCTGTGGCTTTTAACCACATAGTTAGGTTGCAGCTGACAACAGAAAGTCCAAGTAGCCAGGGAATATTTGTTGGCCTTTGTTTGGCTCACTGTCATCTAGGTGACTTCAGGTCAAGCCTCATTTCTTTCAGGTCCTGGGACTGAGCTCATAACCTTTTTTAAGACCAGTAAATTTTCATTCTGATTCACTCTTTGAGATGGGGAACTTTCTATTTGCCTTTAGGCAGAGACTCTTGAAAGAAAGATTTGGGATAGTTAATTGTTCTGTTGGCATTCTAAAGGAGAAGGAGGGCAGGCTCAGTATATACCTAGCAAAGAATGTACTAGAGGAATTGGAGAAGCATGCCACAAATACCCATCAGTAGAGACTAAGTTAAATAAAGGTTGATATATATAAACATGTAACATAAAATGTACATACATGGAGATATGAGATAATATACAATGGGGCCACTAAGGAAAAGGTAGTAAAAATCCATTTATTGGCATGAAGAAACTTTCAGCATAAATTATATGAAAATACAGGTGACAGCAAGTAGTATGATCCCAGATTCTGTGAGGAAAAATAATACATGTATGTATGGAGAAGTATCTCAATGATATAAAGGTATTAACAGTACTTGTTTCTGGGTGACAGGATTACAAATAGTTTTTATTTTCTTCACTGATTTGCAGTGTTGCTATAATGAATGTGATTTGCATGTCTCTAATTTTTGTTAAGTGGAAGAGGACAGAGGGGATGGTGGAATGGCTTTGCATGTGTCTTCCGCAAGACACCTTGCCAGCAGAAACACAGCCTGGCCCCAGAGAAGCCATCTGCTTCTGTGGTTGTTCCCAGTGAGACCTCAGCAGTGTCATCTAGATCCCACACCATTTCCACTCCTCTGATCTACCATCTTCCTCCCTACACAGGTATTACAAAATCTTGGCAAAGACCAGTATCCACAGCAGTCACTTGAACAGATTGGCACCCGGATTGCCAAAGTTCTGGAAAAGGTAAGTCGCCCGCAGGAAAGCTGGATGCTGTCGTCCTTCCTAACCCCCACTCCAGATCATTTGCTGCTGCATGGCTCCAGCCCCTTCTGCTAGTTCCATAGTTCTTAGAGACTAAACTCTTCTTAGAGACGAACATGGAATAGCCCCACGCAGAATGTTTCAATCACTCTTCCATACTCTTTCCATCTCTTAACCAGTCCTCTTTTTTGCTGCTCTGCTCACCTTCTGTGGTGAAACTTAGTCAGTTTTCTCTCCTTTACTCCATCATGGGTGCACAGAGGCGGTGGTTCTGGGAACCACAGAGCCAAGATGCATGAAATAAGTCAGGTGTGCTTCAGTGATGTTTTGGACAGAGGGTGAGAACACATCAAGTCTCTCCATCAGCTCAACTACTTCTGTGTGATGTTTGTATACATTTAATTACTTTATGGTTGAGAATCTCTCCACACTTTTACTGCATAATACTGAAGAGGTCCTATCACCCAGTTATTCAGAGAATCAACTCAACTTCCGTAGGGTAGGGATAGGAGATTCGCATCTTTTTAAGGGAGCACGGAAGGTACACAGCAGTTCCTGTTCATGGCAGGTCTGGCTCCATCTGGCCTATGAGGCCTTTTCCCCCAATTCCAGCATAGAGAATATTCCTTTATTAGAGCCTCTTTGGGTTCCCTGGGGTTGGTTTCCTAATCTGTTTCTCAGTTCTTGACTCTTCTCTCTGAGCTGTCTTGTCTTTTCCATAAGAAATACTCTGCAGCGAAATAGCTCACTCAGTCTGCTTTCTGTCTGTCTCTATCCCTGGCACAAGTCCTTTTTAAAAAAATCATGAACTTTTAAATTATAAATCACTCCATCAACCAGAAACTGCACCCACAGGTCTCTGCAAGAAAGTCCCTATCTACTTTGTGTATTCAGAGGAGCAGTGAGGAGACTAACAGCTTCTCAGCAGAAGTGGAAACAAAAGCCAATGTAATAATATCCTTAAAGCTGAAAGAAGAAAACTTAAGCCTCAAATTCTATACCTTCAAAAATTTAGGTGAAGTAAAGTTGTGTCCAAACAAAAATTCAGAGAATTTGGCACCAGTAGGTCTGTTATGAAAGAAAAACTAAAGGGAATTCTTCAGAAAAATCATCCCAGATAGAAATATAGATGAAAAAGGGAGTGAAGAACACTGGGGAGAAAAATATAAATGAACAGTAATTATACAAAAAATAATAACTGGTACCCCAAGGAGCTTCAATTTTCTATATAACTAAAAGTGGTAATAACATAAATGATGATGGGAGTGAAATAAATGGATTTTAAAAGTCCTGATACTTAATTGGTATCAGCCAAGTAGTAAAAGTAATAATTTGCCGTGAATTGTAATAATAAGAAAGAATGCAGGTATTAAGCTCTAGGCTAACTACTAAAAATGGTTTTAAAATGTAATTTAATAGAAGAAAATGGCAAATGTAAAACATTTGATTAATCCAAAGGAAATCAAGAAAGGTAAGGGCACTTAAAAATAGAGCATGAGGGGGAGGGGGAGGGAGAGAGACCAAAATAGAGGAGAAATAGCACAAGGGACTATGGTGACGGTTCACGGGTGAATTGGTGGTGGGAAACCTACGGGGTGATACATAGTAATGTAAAGGATATAAATTAAATTTTAAAAAAGAGAACACATTAAAAAAAATAGAGCATGAATAGTAAATTTATTCCCAGGAATATCAGTAAAGTATAAATAGATTATGTAGCTTAAGTATTTAGTAGGAATTTTTTTTTAGACCAGCTATATGCTGCTTATGAAAAACACATCAAATATTAGGATATTGGAGGATGAAAAGTACAGACAATCAGTGGGGGGGGGGAGGAGGGAGCCGGAGGGAGGGAAGGGAAAGGGCACAAAATGGAATAGAAAAGAACACAAGGGACCATGGAGATGGATCACGGGTGAATTGGTGGTGGGCTACCCAAGGGGAATGCAAAATGTAAAAGACATAAATAACAATAAAAATATATATTATATAAAAAAAAAGAAAAGTACAACAATGGCAATAATATACTATGCAAACAGATTTTATAAAGAAAACTGTTCTAGCTACATTTTTATCAGGAAATTAAAACTTCAAAGCACGACGCATTATTAGAATTAGGACTAAAATGAAAACAATTGATAATGACAAATTTTGGAGATGCGGGGGAGCAACCAGAACTCTCATCCATTAGTAACAGGAGTATAAAATGGTGCGATCATTTCAGAAACAGTTTGGTAGACTATTAGGAAGTTGCGCTTATGTGACCCAATAATTTTACTGCTAGGCATTTATCAAACAGACATGAAAACAAATGTCTACCACCACTTGTTAAAAAATATTCATAGCAAGTTTATTCATAATAGCCAAAAGTCATGGAAACAATGAGATGTCCAACAATAGAAGGATGGATAAACAGTGGTATGCTTACACAGTTTTATACGTATTTATGCTCTTATATAAACTATCCATCAAGAAAGATCCATATGGTTGTTTCTCAAGAGTATTATGCTAATAAAGAAGATTGGACACAAAGATGTACACAGTGTATGAACAATATGAGGTTCTAGAACAGGCAGATCTAACCTGAGGTGAAAGGTGTAAATAAGTGGTTGCTTGTAGGGGAGCAGGTTCACCAGGAAGCTTTTGAAAGGAATTTCTGGAGTCCACGCTGTATGTTGCACTTAAGATCTGAGCATTTCTCTCTATGTAAATTATACCTGTCTTTTAAAATGATGGCTAAAGATTGTAGGCCACTAAAAACTGAAAGATGTACATCACCAACACACTTGCCCAAAAAATCTCTAAAGGGATTTTTTTGGGGCAGAATGAAAACTGTCCCAGATCTCTGAGAGAACAGTTTCCCAGAAGGAAAACTCTCAGAAATACAAGAAAGAATGAAAAGCAGCAGAAAGAGTAGATATGAGTATGCGTGTACAAAGTAATAATGGTAATGTCTTCTGCACTTAATACAACGGCATACAAAAGGCCGAGGGGAGCTGCACTGAGCACTGTAGATAGTCCTAGGTCCAGTTAGACATTTCACATCCATGCAGTCAGCCTGCCTGGCATGAGCTTCACTCAGAAAGATGCAGGAAGCCAAGCAGAAGCAGGCATGTGCCTCCAGGGTGAGCCCTCACTTTCCTGCCAAGTGACTGTTCCTGTGCAAGGGAACAATTCATTGTGGGAACTGTCCCGGGCTAGATGTGTCAAGTTGCGTAGAAGAACCAGTATCTTTTATGGTAGCTCCCAGGCATAGATTTCTGGAAAGGGGATGATTCACAGCGAGAACCATGGCATCCAAAAGCTCAGAGCTGTGGCTTTCCACTGGGTGTTTATGGTTTATTTCCATTCCTACCTGTCGAGATAAGGTTTACCAAGCAGGGACACTTTCTCTGTGAGCTATCTTGCCTGTTAGCCGCTAACATTCCTCCTTTATTAGGTTTCCAGGGAAATGGAGATAGAAGGTTAATTTAGTATCGGTTCCCATTGTAGATTCACAGAGCAACCACCATGACCTTGAGTTGCTAAGTTTCCAATAGTTGTCACACTTTAGGGTACACAAAACTACCTGGAGAGCTTGTTAGAGCATAGATAGATGACTGGCTTATATGACTCAACCTCTTGATTGAATAGGTCTAGGGTTGGGCTTGAGAATTTACATTTCTAGTAAGTTCCCAGGTGATACTGGTGGTCTGAGGACAACACTTTGAAACCACTGTCTTAAAAATGGCAGCGATGACAAAGCAAAAGTACCTCTTGCATTTACCATTCTCAAAAGAACAGAATCTCCCTTTCTTCTTGGCTTCAACTTTTAAAACACTAGAGTCTTTATCCTTTACTATTTCTTCAAAAGCCCATTTGTTGTCCCCTTCGGGAGATTTTAGTTTACATCGCCATTAATTATCACGGTCAGAAAATGACATTGACAATGCTCCATTTTAAGGCTTAAGTCAATATGTACTTTCAGAAGCCTCAGAACAGTGCTGGGATTGCAGCTGAGTTCTCTTGGTGCTTAGAAACCTCTGCAGAAGTTCCCCCAAGACTCCCCATGTGCTCCACGCTGCTGCCTTTGCTTCTGCAGCCATTTGTATCCGGCTTGCCATGTAGTGCTGTTTGACTTTGTGGATAGGTGCCAAGTAGTACTTCATGTATGTCCCCCACTTCCCAGCCCTGGGGTGGGGGGCTCATGGCACCACTCTGTACTGATTGGATCCATAACGAACTCAACTTGGTTCAGAGCCAACCCACAACTTGTCCACCCCACCACACACCCCGTCAGGTACAGATCAAGTCGCAAACATGGAGTCTCAAGCTCACGTGGTTGATGTTCTAACATTATGAGGTTTCCAGGCGAACATAGCTATAAAGTTAACATGGATTAATTTCCCATGAATACACATGGGCAATGTGTTAGGTTATATTCTTAGTCTGTAATAATTCAAAAATATATCTTGCTATTTCTAGGCTAATCACCAAAAGGAAAGTCAAAGAATATATAACTAAGGGAAATGGAATAATAAAAGCATTTAACTAATTAAAAAAAGAGTCAAAAAAGGAGTACAAAAGGAATATAAAACAGCTGGCTGAAGTATTACACAAATAGTAAGATGATAAGCCCAATGCAGATTTCTCCCACTAGCTGAAAATAGAGCGCTCCTATGAAACCTTTCCGAAGACAAAATGGCATAAAGCAAAGAAGCAATTACCATTATTTATATGGAAAATTTTTGAGTGTTCTCAGATATGAAAAATAATCTACCAAATCATACCAAAATAACACACAAAACCCAAAATAACACTAATATCCAGTGTGAGCAGGAATGACGTGACAGATACTTCACAAGCTAGTGAGGAAGCTTGGCAATACCACTCTCACTTCCTGGGGTGCTGCCTCTGTAATGGCTCCCTGCAAAGCAAACACTGAACGCTGTTTTCATTTTTCACCTTTGTTGTGAAAGCAAAAATCCCTTTTAGTTTTCTTTCAGTCAGTGAAAATAGATACTGTCAGCCTTCCATATTGACAGGTTCTGCAGATACCAAGGGACGACCGTACTGATGTAGGTCTTTCATAAAAGTGAAGTGGCATAACTTGAACTTCCAAAAAGTAGGCGATACCTATATATCAGTAATCACAATATAAAAGGATCTAGGACTCCCAACTAGAGTATCAGCATTATCAGACTGGGTTAAAATATGAAACGCAGTTATGTGATGTTTGCAAGTGAAACACTTTAGTGTCAGGTCAAAAACAACAAAAAACCAGGTGGAAACAAGATAGGAAATACAAACACTAATCAGAAGAAAGCTGG